>JBAJNP010004857.1:0-31488 GCA_036877545.1 Yasuhikotakia modesta | reverse complement strand
GCGTTCAGTTCTGCCTCCATTCTTGTTCAGTGTTCAAATCCACATTTAATCAAACACACCTGAACCACTTCATCAATGTCTTCTGACCTGAAAGTTACACACAGCTGTGTGTGGGCAGAGATGTAAACGCTAAACACAATCAACAAATTAAGTGTTTAGTCCCAGTTTGCATTTTGTGTCTAGAATCTAGTTACAAGCGTTAAAAAAATTACTTTCAGGTTCATATATTTAAATACGGATGTGACACTATTCCTGCATCATTTTTAAGCATTAAATTTGGTATAACATGCAGTGTGGTACTGGAAACTCTAGCCTGTGTGATTTAGGACACAGACTAAATCTTTCTTCCTATATGTGGAATTAACTGGTGTCTAGCGTCCTGCTATCCAGCTCTATGTATAACTGACACATTATTTCAGCCTTAAAGACAGTTTCTGTTGAAGTTGTCAAAACAATATATATCAGAGCTTCCCCTGAGATGCAATGAAAACCCTTGACTGCTCACAAATTGCCTCACGCAACTGTAGCTGAAACAGTTGTACTGTACGTCTCTGTAGTTCATTAATTACCACCTGGGCTTAATAGGACAGATGGGGCTCATAAGAAAGATCTGGAAGTTATAATTTGTGCGCTTGGCTTTGTTCACACTGGACACAAATCCAATTTGGTTCGGTCCATCTGCATCATTAGCTATAATAATGATGTAAGCGTCGGTGAGATGTCAGGGGTCTTTCTCATACGATTAAGACTAGCTTCATTTTCAGATGTGGAGCAGAACAATAGCGATTTCCCCTCCTTACTCAAAGCATCAATGATAAATAATGTAAGTTTCAGTAACTGCAGGAACCTTTTTTGATTACTGAGAAGGTTTGGAGAACGTTAGGCAACGTTCTGAGATCGTTCCCTGTTAGCTGGGCGGTCTTTGAAACTGAGGCTTTGTTTTGAAAAGGATTTTTAAGAATCAATTTGAACCGAAGCTGCAATCTATAGCGTTATTAAAGTTCTGTCCTGAAGAGTAAATTCTCAGCACAACTGTATTGATTCAAAACATTTGGTTCAGTGTTTTCAAATAAAATACAACTATTCAGAGTCCCTGATGAACAAATGGGTTCACAAGTGTTCCTGTAGCTCAACTGGTAGCGCACCATGTTAACAGCCCAAAGGTTGCAGGTTCGATTCCCAGGGAACACGTACTGATGTTACTTATGTGCCTCACTTTGGATTAAAGCATCTGCCAAACAGATAAATGTTAATGTAAAAAACAGAAAGCAATGAAATGAATGTAGTCATTTCAACACCCACAAATCACTTCACAGGCTTTTGCTTCAAACACAATGTAAACATAATACCTCTTATTTAATATATACTTAATAAATCTCTCAGCCTCTTCAAGTTAATGGGGATTAAATGCCTTTAACTAGAAAGACAGAGGTTGTTTCTGCTCTGTATACTGCAGTACACGCTCTGACTAAACTCAAACTCACTTCCAAAGACTGACAAATACGGACACGTTCATGCCGATTCTCATAGCGATGATTGATACAAACAAAACAGCAACATATGTGGAACAAATGTAGCTCAACGATAAGCGAAGACATCACAAACGTCAAACAAATCTACAGGCAAACAGTCTAGAAGAACGTTGTTTTATAAACAATTTAAACTGCTGGAATGCAAATGAGACGCTTCCACAGAAAAGATTTGCATAATATAAAATATGCTAAACAGCTAGTTCGGTATTTCCATTACACAACAAGAAAGAAGAATAAGCGTTCGGTCCTGCCACAGGCGCAGATGAGAAACATTCATTTATATTAATGCACGCTAAATATGTGGAAATAATTTACTTTACAGATTTGATAAAGGAATAAACAACATTATAAACTGTTTTCTTTCTCCTGACATGTAATTTATGCCATGTTAGCCATACTCGGAGCAGATTAATTTTTGCTGTAAATTGAATGGCTATCCTATTCATTTGCTTTTGTGGAAACATTTTAATATTAACATTAAATGTGTAAACATGAGTACACGACTGTGCAAATATGATTTAAAGCCGTTTAACAGATCAGCAAAAAACATGCAGGGGCACTAAAGTATTTAGAGACTTAAGTCTTATTTCGTATTAATATAAATGCATTAAACCAGTGGTTCATATGCTGCGGTGTTGACTGACGTTTGCAAACCATTTTATTTTAAACACTAAAACAACATTCAAACTGAGATCATGTAGCTGTAATTATACGTAACACAACGTCCACTATACAAACAGCACAAGTGTCAATGTAAAAAAAATTGGACCAATCAAAAGCAGCCTCTGTTGGCATCAAAATGCATGCATCAAAGTTCAACTACTTTCTAACTTAGACTCTGCTAATCATTAAGCTATGATTGCTAAAAACATAAATGAAGGCCATTATAAGGTGTTTTCATATATAACTTAATATCCTGCAAAACTCTTTGGAAAACATCTTTGGTTTTAACGTGACGTCTACAAACCGGCAGCCACTTACGTTGATTATTCAGAATCTGTGCGCGTCCTCCAGGGCTGATGAACACTTCAGCGTCTCTCTAAAGTGCGTCCTCATACGCACTCATTAGCCAGCAAATGGGCAGAAAGTTGCTTTGAAAATAAGCATTTGAATGCATTGTCATTATTTGCCAACAACTGAGTGCATTGTGGCTTTGAAAGTGTCCTTTGTGAATCACTTCCTGAAGCGTCACACGACAAACACACACTTCTATCTTTACAACCAGATACATTTTTTTTATCTTTTCAGAAACAACAATGACTTTGTTGTGTCAAGGCAGAAAAAAGTTTAAGTACATTTTGTTACTGTTATTGCAAACACTACAAATACGTTCGTTTCCCTACAGGAAGCAATTTCTTAGAACATCTTTCCAACACGCAGTGAGGGTTATACATAAAAAAGAGAGAAGAAATAACAGACGGACAAAAATGGGTGCATGTCACAGGATGTCATTTTTGGAAAATGACTTTATTCAGCCTAATGACTCTAAGCCCTAATATTCTGTACAGGGTCTTTGAGACGCAGTGAGATAAAAGCAGGAGAGATGAGGTAGGGGCTCATCAGATTCCATGAACTATCAGTTAATGCTGGGGTAGCTGCGGGAATTGAGCACAAAAAGCCTGTGAAATGAGGTGCTGGGGCAGCCGAACATGATTTTACGTGTCATGACTTTGCTACTGTGTTCAGTACAGTCACATTAAGCGCCTGGTGTCCTCAGATCACACCGCTGATGACATCAGCGATGACATCAGCCTCGCAGAGCAGGAGGTCATTGATTTACTGAGAAGATTTCGTGCGGTTTGAAACTGTTAAGTGAGCTGTGGCTATATCACACAAAGAAAGTTTTAAAGCCAGCGAGAACTGAGAAGCTCTTCTTTGGGTTCCTTTATCAAGGTCAAAAACAACCACAGTACAAACGACCAGAGGACAATTGCAGTGTTTTCTAATAGCCCATTTACTTCATCTTAACCAATGGCTTTGTTCCAAAACCTATTGAGATGTCTTGGCACCCTAACTGAAATCAAGCCTCATAAGTGAGGCAGCAGCTTTGTGGGTCATACAAATACTGTTCTGTCCGCTCTATAATGCTATATATTCAATAGTAATCATTAACATTTTAACTCATTTTGTCTGCCATTATTTTATTGCCCACAGACTTTGCCATACGCACAGCTTGCCTCCCAGAATATTTATGTCAAGAGAACGCCTTAAAATACTCCCTCTGTAGACAGCATAGTAGCTTTTAGAAGACCACCCATCACATTGTGCACTACATTTTCTTTTCTGCTTTCAAGACCACCGCACTAGAATGTGATAACACAAAGTCAACTGGCCAATGTCAATACAAGAATCTCCATTCAATCACAGCTGCCCACATTTTATCAACATGTTGTTAACTTGTAGTCATCCTTGCTGATGTCATTAGCATTTTGACGGAGACAGAGCCATGCCGTCACTGCAGGGGTTCGAGGAAGCTCAGATAAGCTGTCAATCTGTCTGACTGACGGCGTGATAAGACAGATCACTGCATGTTCCGGCTCCTAAAAAGGGTTCGTGGGAAATAGATGCCAGTTATCACAAAGTACCAGGGGGTGGGCAGACATGCACATACCCCCCACGGCAACTGCCTCAGCCTCAGGCCTCAGCCTCCATGACTCCAAACCTCAGAACACAAAGCAGGAACCAGAGACACAGAAATAATGGAGGGTTCAGGAATCGGTCTGTTATTATCCTAATAATACTCCGGCTGTGGGACAGAGTTGTGTAATACTGTTCATTTGCAGTGACCTAGAATAATCTCTGGACAGACAATAATTCTTTTGTCACACAGCAGACATTTATTTTGAAAGAAAAATGAATGCTGGGCAGGATGCTACATAAATTAAATAAAATAAATTGGTGCCACAGGGAAACCGAAAACCTTTGTGTGCTGTGTTCCACTACGAACTACGAAATGCTCTCCTGAAGCTCAACTAGTAAAGCACTGCGCTAGCAACACCAGGTGATGGATTCGAATCTCATGTCGTAGTAAACAGACAAACGTATACAAACAATTCTTGATCTTTTTGACCAATTTGAGCGTATGATCTCAATGGTTCATTCCAATTTTAATTGGTTTTCAGCATGACAAGCAATTTGCAAGATAAAAAGAGCAAATATTAAATGAAAAATGGGATGCCACTTCACTGAAACAAAATTAATAAATAAAATGGCCTCATTGTGGAGGTCTGTTAGCTTTCATTAAGAGTTTAATTGATTATAATATAGAGAAGCCATATTCAGGCCTAGAGTGGAAAATATGTTGGAAAGAAGGAAAGGAGAGATTATTGTGAACGGAAATGGGATGAAAGTCGGGGAAATAATATTGGAAATTTCTGTCTACCCTTAACAAAATGAACGTGATTAAACAATGAGCTATTTTAGTAATGAGAAATTTAGAGACACTGTGGCTACAATCACATTTAATATTCTTGCCCATAAATCATCTTAAATGACATTCACAACTCTCAACTCCTCAGGAAGTAAATATAGAAATGTTTCCCTTTTGCTTCTGCATGTTAAGATGGGACAGGAGACATTATTTTAACACTGAAGAAAAAATACACTTGTAAATGTGCCTTCACAAATGTTTAGTTTTTTTTTGAGTGTGTGTGATGCTGTGGGGTCTAAACCTGTCAGACAGAACTTGTGGACCAGTCAGATTAAGACAAACCCTGTTAATCTGTAACTTCTGCCTGGTCAGATGGAGACATGTACTCTGAACTGTGACAGGATGTGCCACCCTCACCTTGTGCTTTGAGCTGGGGGTGTGGCTAGGGTTGGGGGCGGGGCCAGAATGAAAGGTTTGAATATGGAAAGATTAAAAAATGGCCAAAAACATTTTAAGCAACTGTATAATTTAGATAGTAGTCAAAGCAGCCATGCTTATTCCTGTCAAATGTACACTTTCTTGTTTTTTTTCCAAACTTGAAAATTCTTAAATATTTCTGAAAAGTCATTCTTTGCTAAACTATTTCAAACCCCTGTGCTAAAGTTGCTTCTCTACTTTTGTGCCCCACAGGGAAAAATATTGTACAGGTTTGAAATGACATGACAGTGAATAATGACAGTCAGGTGTGTCCAAACTTTTGACTGATACTGTATTTGGGAAGCTTCTATGTTTGGCAGTACGATCCGTAGGGTGTCTTTCACCCTAAAGCAAAACAGCAACACTTGTCAAATGCTAGAATTCCACCACCACTGCCCGCAACGACAATCAGAAAGACCCTGTTTCTGGCACTGCAATGCATTCTGGGATGGGCTGGTGTTGGGCGGACGTGATGTGTCTGGAAACCAGACTGTGTGCTGGTTTTTGCTCAGGGCATTTGCTCACACAAACCCACAGCTCAAAGTGTCTGCTGTCGTTCTTTTCCTCCGCTGCCCTGCAAAGTGCAACTTTGGCATTTTCTGACAAATTCATCACAGGTGGGCCAAAGTGGATACCGACCGAAGTTTGCACATCACGTAAGAGCAGTTTTCCTGCCCTCAGGGCTTTATATCGCTGAATGGCAGAGGTTGCCTGAAGTTGTGCTAGTCTAGCAAAAAATTAACCTGTGTTATATAGCTTATAGCTACAACACGCACCTAACAAAAACTCCAGCATTGCTTACGATTAACAAGACTAACACACAAGCGCACATGCAGAGAATGTGCAGCCCTCCATCACCAAAACTCAACACATCTTTCCAGACTGCAAACTGAAGGTCACAGAAGTCACGGTAGTAAGATGAACCCAAACTTTCACCTTTGTGTCTGTGTGTGTTTGTGTATCAGAGCCGTCACTGCCGCGCTCCTCAGATTAAAGTGATTGATTTACAGGCAACTTCTCCACAAGGTCAGTGTATCTGAGAGAAGCCAAGAGTTCTTTTTGTGGACGTGTGATTTGAGTGATTGACAGGCGAAGATGACTGGTGAACCTTTTAGACTGTGAAGTGTTGGAGACTGACACTGAAAATTACAGCTGTATCACCCTATTCAGATTTACCTAAGGTGACATTTTCCATGGCAAAAAAATAGAGTTAGAGCACATTTTTTGCAAGCTTGCATTTTTCAATACATATATGTATATAGTATAACATGCATAAAATTTTATCTGGAATATTAATCATATGAATAATACGAATAATACGATCAGCATGATGAATGATGACTATGAAAGGGAGACAAAACAAAGAGGAAGAAGAGAGAAACAGCCCCAGTCGTACCAGTGAGTGGGTAAACTCAGGCGCGTGATCGTTCCTGTCCGTGATCGTTATGGTCGCAGTTGCGGTTCCGGTCAGTCCGACCTCACTTCCTGCCATGTCTTTAGCCACAATCTCCAGCTCGTACTGCGTAGTCGGGAGGGTCTGTGAACACAGAAGAGACACGGTAACTTGATACAGACCTTCCAGATAGAGAGAGCGCAGTCGTGATAAGAGTTAACCGAGCTAAGTAGCCTAATTGGAGAACAAGTAATTGTTTAACGACTGTTTTACTGCTTGTTAGATGCTGTCAATATGCAGCGATAAGAGTCGCCCACTTTTAATGAGAGCTTACATTGGAAATTAACTGATGAAATGGAGCAATTAAGACCTAATCAACCAATCATTTTATTGAAGTCTTGCCTTTACTGTACCTCAAAATAACCGGAAAGTTTTATTGCATAGAAAAATCAAGCTGCTCACCATTAGCATTAAAAATGTTGAAGTCAATTAGCACACAAAAGTTCATTATAATATAACGATTAGCCATGCCAAAATACCCGCTTATTGAATCTTATGTAAGGGGGTCCTCAGGGGCCACCGTGGTGAAACAATGATAAACGCTTCACACGAGAGCATCGCTGCTCCCTGACAGGTGCTAGTCTTCATAAATGTCAAGTTTCAGTTATTTTTCAATGCAAATACTGAGAGGAAAAACAAGGAAATGCCATTTAACGCCCACACCACCTTTATATTAAGGCCGCGTCCTTAGTTGGTATCAAGACGTGAGGCGAAAAAAGAAACACTTGCAAAAGAAATATATGAATAAAAGTGCTTCACTGAAAAGAAATCAGAGATACTCAGCCTATTTATTCAAAAATGTTTTGTTTTTAAAAACTCATATAGCTTTCTGTACCGATTACAGTTTTTCATGCAGATTGTGAAGAGACGAGGACTAAGATGTATTCGAATAATCCAGTCTTAAAAGAAAGCAAGGTTATCCAGATATATTTCAGCAATAACTGTATGAATAATACATGTCCACATAACCTACAGCTTTGTATGAACATCTGCACCTCCAACGCAAAAATAAAAGCTTTAAATTCATCAAAAAAAACTACACTGAATGGTTTAAACTAATTCATCTATGGCAGACGCCTCACAAAACTCACTCCAGACCTAAAGACTCATATTCATAACTTCACGACAATGAGCATTTATTAAAATAAGTCACCCCTACCAGAAAACCATGATGCTACATTACATACAGTAGGGAGGCGCTGTTAATGCTAACATTTATTTCCTTTATTGAAATCCCACTCAGTGAAATGTTAAGTACCGCATGCTTAATAAAACTCATCCATCTGTTTCACACAAAGCCCCTGAGGCCTGCACTGCACTCATTTACCCACAGTGCATTGCTTCTCTATAAATTACCCCCAACCTCAAACTTCAAACTGAAGCTACGAATGTGATTCGGACAAAGTTGCAACTAATAAACTGACAAATTACTGACAATTGTGACACTTGAAAGAAATGAATGCACGTTTTAAAAATTAAGCATTGAAAGATGAGTATCATTAAATGAGAAAATGAGATTCACGAATGTGAATCATGTGATTATTTTTATAAATATAAATGTAAAAAAAATTGTATAAATATTGTATTTTGAAGGGGTTAAGTAAGATAGGAAAAAAGCGAATAAATCAATTCAAAGATAATTTTTGCCAAAGAAAGCTGCATTTAAAATTCACCTTTAAAATGACCTTTGTGTTGATGTGACTGAACACTTTTAAATCAACCCCAAATTGCTTGTAATCAAAACAGAATAGCAAGAGAGAAAAAAAAACAGAAATGCTTTCAGCGGATGCACGGCTAGTTACTTTTTATTTGTGGTTTATCATCCATGACTCCATACTTTTGTTAATCTTTAACCTGTGACCTCTTTTCCCTACAAACCCTTAAACACAGAAGGGGACACAAGACCATCATCTTCACGCCTCATTATACAGGACAGAAGCGTCACTAAAATTCAAAAGACCTTCTCTGAAGCCACCATAAAGCGCTTCGTGCCTCCGGAGGCTGTGATTGGCTGGGAACGACTGTTCTAAACTCATTTACTGCTGATAAACAGATGGTACTTCACAGACCTGCGACTTGAAAAAGAGATGCGTCGCATATGGATAAGAGCGAGGCGAGTGTAGATTAAATCTCTGTGCCGTCACAAGTTCTGCTGCAGCGAGACAACATCTGAACGCATCGACCAGCTCTCACATGCACCGCTTTAAAGAAACAAACCCATGAACTGTCACCTCCTCGTGTCCCTTTGAAGGTCATAAAACTACAGAACTTGCTGCAACATTATTTGGAAAACTAGCAAAATGTTTGGGTCTGCTGGTCATTGTGAAAAAGCATGTGTGTGTGTGTGTGTTTACACTGGGCAAACATTACTTTCCCAAGTGAATTACAGTGCAAACATTTTAACAGTCTCTGTGTGCCTAGAGAATCGAACCTGCGATCTTGGCGTTGCTAGCACCGATCTTTAAACAGGTTGGATCCAGTACAATATCACTGATTTTAAATCAGCACCTTGCTCAATAGATCAGCCTTTCCCACAGGCAGCATGTGTAATTCCTTAAGTAATACAGGCTTTAGAAGGTGGAAATATATGCACGGCTGTGAGACAGAACCAGCTCCAACCTGCCATATGAGATACAGCCTTGTCCACTTCAATAGGTGTGATGTCATAATTACGCTTCGGCAGTCTGTCTTTGTTCTCTCAAGCTCTTTGAAACACAGCGTCTACCTTTCCCAGCCCCTCAACCTATTCACTCACCCAGCTTTCATTTCTCAAGAACATAATGATCCATACAAAAGCTATAGAACAACCTATCTGAACCGCTGAATAAAGCTATAACAGGTCGCCTCGTGGAGAAAATCTCTCTATCACGCTATTACTTTCTGTGGGACACTTCTTCTTTCCTGTCGCAATCTCCCACTTTTTCATCTTTCATGGCGTTTCGCATAGTTCAGCTTTAACTAAGTTTGACTAAGTTGTAGATATGCTAATGTCTCCTTCGCTTTCCTATGAAGGTTTAATTTTTTTGTAATACTTCCACACAGTGAGGTTCAGATGATTGGAATCTGGGTGGGTTTTTATCATCGCGTTTCTGCTTCATCTCTGGGATGTTAAAAAAGCGTTATCTTCGTTTGCCTTTCATCTGTTCTTATTACTTTTTTATCATTGCCATCCACACCTTGAATTAAGCTGCCATCTCAACTTCTGCTACACGTGACCCTTCCGGTGCCGCCGTTCATCAGAGCCGTGTTTCAGCACATAATGTTCCCGGCTAGCGCACGCTACCATATTATGTTAATTGAACTCAAGCCTCCACGAACGCTTTAGTCCTGCCTTTAAACGTATCACATGAAAACTGCATTTACAAGAAGCTATGCAATATTAGCAATATTGCTGAAAAAGCTATTTCAACTTGTGGTGTATATTGTCGGATCATACAATTATTAAGGGTGGCCAGGTATCATTTTACAGATTTAATAAAAACGTAAAAGTGAGCACAGCTACCTTTCTCCAGAATATTGCCAGATAATAACTCACAAACTTAATAGGGAACATCCATGCTTACTGTAAGCAGTTGCTTTCTAAGAAACCATCATCATTTTGGAACAATTTTGAATGATAAATACATGAAGCAACTTTGCGTGACATTATTAGTTTCTATACTGTGAAAAGTTTACATTTGTGTAAATATGTTGCAAAGGCAATTCTGCGATGCTCTATATAAAACAAATATATAACACACACAGATATCACATCTAATATAATTTTATATAATATAATATACTTCCATTCCTCATAAGCAACATTTCTCTTCCTTTACAGCAAAGACCTGAATTTCACATTTCAACTCATTTTCGTACATAAACTCATGATCATACGTAAAAACATGTTACCAAGTTTCACACGATTCCATGTGTTTTCCCAAAGGAACTTACACAAAAATGTTCTAATCACGTTTTACTCACATTTACATGGACAAAAAACATGTGAATAAAACATTTTCTTTTGAAATGAATATTCCTACAGAAAACCCATTAAATCACACATGAAACACATCTTTTCTGCAAGGTTTCTGAAACTTTTCTCTCCAAGTTTTACAGCACTAACGGCTAAAACAAACTATCATAGCAGATGTGAAGAACATCAAGAGTGCTCCTACAGAACAATGCTTTAAAATACTCCCTCTGTAGGCATCTCGCTAGCTTCTGGAACAAATGAGTGTCAGATTACATCAGTTGTTGTGTCTGATGATACCTAATAACCAAATAATTCACAGCATCATCCATTAGTACATGATTTCCATGTTTATCTCAGCAAAATGTTTTCACTGGTATAACAAACCGGGCCAAGAGAGACAGACATTAGTAGCCGACTGGCAGAGCAGCTTGCTGGATCATGGCACATTGCCTCTGGCTCCGTCCCCTGCGGAGCTCAGGGGGAAGTCTGGATGCCAGACAGCCTGAACGTCGCACACCCAGGAACATCACAAACTCACTTCCCTGGAATCCCCAGCCAACGTTCGGTGCGTGCCACTCGCTTGCGGTTGTCTAAATGTGAGGAAGCTGGGTGCTGATGCAAATAAACCGAGGCTGTTCCGCACAGAACGGGCCGTTGAATGTGCTCACTGGCTCACAGTCAGGTGTGGGGAACGAAGCCAAAATCATTGAAGTTCCTCCAGAGAGATTTCTGACCCTTAAACATCACCTGCAGTGACGATGAGTTTCTGAACCAGAAAACAAAGTCTGTTCTTGACTACAAACACACACACACAAACGCACAGGCAAACAGAGAAGCAGAATACATGAGTACACTTGGATTCATGAAGCAACGGTTCCGGATCAGAGTTGTGGGTCACAACAGACTTTGATAAATGTTTGTGGCTCAACTTAACACAACATTCAGGGTTGTTGAACTACTTTTGACTATATCAGATATACAGAGTATGATATGACAGAGATCTACATGTCTAGATTTTAATATTTAGAAGTGCTAGGAAATAGAAATGGATTCAAATAGATACAGAAATAATTACATATTTAAAATAATCAAATAATGTTGAAAATCTGATCAGAAATATTAATCATATTTAATAGTCTTGACTTCTGGCCTCTTGATAATTCTGTGCTTTGTCAGATTTGACAGATTTCAGTTTTTTTTATTTGGAAGAAATCTGGGTTGAGCTGTTGTAGACACACAAAAATGACCCACACTGTATAAAGTTTCATTGGCTCTCCATATGATCTTATTGCTGTCTTGAAGAAACAAATGAGATATTAAATGAGATATTAAACATCTCATTTGTAACTGTCCTTTATTTTTGTGAGTGTGCTAACTGCTCTTTTTGTAACACAAACAAAGCTTTAAAACAAACTGTCTCTCATTACAAGGTTAGTCACATGGGAAACAAACCCACTCACATCACTCAGGCGATTATAAAACATGGGCCTTTAGCTTTAACTAAACAGGACAGTAGAGAAGCATTAGCAAACAAACTCAAAGCTGGTTTGGGTCAACATATACTAAGAAAAGTGCTACACAAATACATATAATTTTAAGTCAAATGCATTTGTGGCTGTTGTGATTTTTATACGCTGATGTAAAAATCTCACAGTGTTGCTTCTCTAAGCCTGTCTCTCATCCCTCTAATCACTGACAGCTTAAAAGCAGCAACCGCCGTCATATCTGATGGATCTCTTTGCGCTCGGTGGCTTGATTCATTGAACGTCCACTAATGGAGCTCAAAAAGGCAGCCGTATTTTATAAATGAATCATGAGATGAAGACTAATTGCCATTAAAAAATGAACACTAATGCACGAACAATCCCAACCACGATGCCACTGACACTGCAATATGCAAATATGCGTCCAATTATGATTAACGATCATCCGAGCGTTCCGTGTCAATTTGAGAAGCTATTCGGATTTCGCCGCACGCGAGGTTCGTCCGCAGAAGGATGCCGCCGACTTCGATGCCACCTCTCCCTTTGGCAAATACACACCGAGATATCGTTTCCCGCTAATGACATAACCCAATTTATTATAGTCCGAGGCTGCGTTTGAATATTAATAGAGAAGTCAGTGAACACGGAGATACATGTCACCGCTGCGCAGATATTGCATG
This sequence comes from Yasuhikotakia modesta, assembly GCA_036877545.1. Taxonomy (NCBI): domain Eukaryota; kingdom Metazoa; phylum Chordata; class Actinopteri; order Cypriniformes; family Botiidae; genus Yasuhikotakia; species Yasuhikotakia modesta. Next base: position 18,537 of record JBAJNP010004857.1, on the reverse strand, counting down.
CTGCCCGGTCACACACGCTGTTGACAAGGTGTCTGTGTGAAACAGGAAACAGGAAAAACAGGAATTGTGGTACCAGAATCAAAGCCCAGAACAGACCTTTAAAAAGGCCACTGCTGTACACTGGGACCAAATGAGGGTCTGTGTAAAAAGCCAGACCCCGAATGAAACAGGCAGAGAAAGCCTTGTTTATTTGATTCTCCTCTGTGTTGTTCTTTTGCCTCGCGTGTGTTTCTGTGTGCATGCGTGACACACAGGGTGCGGACTGATCTCTGGTGCTTTCCTGACTGTGACATTTCAAACAGAAGTTCTGCCCCGTGGCTCTCGAGTCAACATCCTGCATCCAGAGGCACAGACAGGATGTGATGTCAACTAAAGAGGCCAGCTGCAATCATTTAACATCACACACACTGCTGCTCTGAACTGCGACGGGCCTTTGAATCAAAACTGTGGTAACAGCTGGATGTAAACTGGAGATTTTGGGACCACAGTAATCATTCATTTCATTTGAACAAAATTCAAGTTCACAATTAATTAAAACCACTCTACCCTTGAAAAATCATCTAAAATTCTCCATTAATTAACATTGCAAATGAATTAAAATAATAATGATAAAATAATAATAATAATAATAAATAAATATATTCTACCCTACAGGAGAACGTATAAAACTACTGGGAAAAATAAGAGAAAATGGGCTCATAAATGATGCTAGTCAGACTCGAACCTGCATACCCCATCAGGACACCTCAGCTTAACTTGTTGGAGCACATGCACAATCCGCTAAGCCACAGCTCTGCATATAAAACTGCGAAGGATATTCTACACTACGAGAAAGTTTCTAATGAAAAGTGCACAGCAATCCTTCATGTTACCAGATGATTAAAAAAACATGGTCTAGACTTTCTAGATGAAATAGATACAAGACATGAAATATGAGAAAAACGGAGGAGAGATCATTTTAGAAAATCATGCAAACCAGCTCCAAACTTGTGTCATTTACAAGTGCTCTTCAGTTCAGGCTGTCAGAGCACACGCATTAACCGCTAAGCCACGACTCTGAGACGTAGCAAAAGTCGCGTGCACCTCCTCACGTGGTCATATTTACACAGACTCATCAGCCAAATTAACGATCTGATGATAAGCAGGAGAGATGTGTTCCTCCTGACGCGTGAGGGGCTAATTGGGGTCAAGGTTGGGGTTTCGGGGTTTGAAGAATCGGAGCAGGAAACGAGTCTGGCTAATCTAATCAAGTGCATCGCCCAACCACTGACTAATCTCTGCCAATTACTGCCCAGTAATGGGCAGGAAACCGTCCCCATTACACCCTGGCCCAGAAAACACATAAACGGGGTAAAGAGGAGAACGTGGACAGGAGGAGGAGCGGGAGAAGGAGGTGTTTCATCATGGCCATCAAAGCCCATCTGGGAAGTGACAGCAGCGCTTACGTTGAAGAGCCCAGGTGTTGCTGGTTAACTGGTAATTAGATTAGCACAGATCAAAGGCAGCCTGCCACCTCCGGGGAGCCGCTACATCACCGGGAGGGGTGGGGCGAGTCTCTGAGGGACCGAGGGGCAAGAATCCACCCGGTGGTGCTGATTGAGACAGATTAATCTGCTTACCAAAGCTGCTTTCACTCGTTTCCACAGAGACTAAGACTATCAGGGCAAACCGGAACGCCAGGACGTTTTGTATGTGAAGGGTTGGTCAACTTAGATGTTCTTGGTTGCTTTGTTTCCCATTGGATCAACTTTCCTTGTTGGTCCGGAAGCAATGTTCCTATTAACCAATCAAACAGAGTTTAAACAGAATTCACGCCCTTCCAAAAGTAAAAAGTTATTTTAGTTACTTATAATTAAAGAATTTCTGCTATTTTACAGACATAGCAAAGAAATCAATGTGGCAAATACAGTTTACATGTATACGATAATCTGGTTTATTTCAACTTAAACAGCTCTGAATAACTGTTACATTAGGAACAACCAACAATTAGGAAATGTAACAAATTAGAAACAAAATTCTGACTGAAAACAATCAGATAAGACTTTACTTCACATATATCATCATAGCTAGCAATGAACACCAGGTACACTATATGCCATTCTGATACATTCATCTTTGATTGAAAGCAAGCATCCACAACAGAGTCAGTCATCTTTAAAGCTCTCCATGCAAATGTTCTCCCTGTAGCTACACTATTGATTGGGTGTGACCACATGTCTACTCTAAGACATTAGCCATTAAAATAGGGTGAAATACAGCCAATGAAAACATCTCACTATTCACAGGAAGTCCTAGGTCTGAAAATCTCTTCTTTAGCTAATAGGGAACATTCTCAGGACATTGGCTAACGTTGTCTAAACATCCTCTCAAATGAAAAATATTCTTGCAGAAACATTAGCAGATTTAGTGTCACAGAATTACTGACAGAATTAGTGTTTGAACATTTTTAAACCAGATAACAATGTTAATCACGTCACTGGACATTTTTAATGTACCCAAAAAGTAGTACTTTAAAAAAAGTTCTACAATTATGCTACTTAATGGAAACGTTCGAGAAACGTTCTTACAACAAACAATTGTTAGCTGGATAGGAAATAAAAACCATCTTGCAAACCTACAACCACACACCTTCTTATTGGCAACGTGTCAGCAGGTTACAGCTTCAGTCGATGTGTGTGTGTGTTAGATGGAGCTTACAGCAGATTTGGCATGTTGGCTTTCATGCTGTATCTGTGTCTGCTCACCTGGTTGGCTGTGCGTGACCATGCACCAATAAAAACCTCCATCGCTCTGGACTCACGTCCCACAACACGCATTTATTCCACTGTCTGCTGTCACTTCTGTGGGGTTCACAATCTCAGGCTTCCAGTTTAGATGCTTCTATCTGACATTTTTGTTTTGTTTGGCATGTAAATGATAATATTTTTACACCTTAGTCCAATTACAGAATGTGAACACTTGTGTGTGTTTGTGTTGAATCACTGAATGCAATGATGGGACAAACATCTTGTGTTCCCCTGCCTTTCACGGACGATATATAAATATTCAGACCACTTACTGATTGCTGTCCAGATATAAAGAGACATTCAACCAGCATAATTGGCCTACCCTGCCTTTAAGGGCCACAGAGTTTGTCATTTAAACAGGAGAAGGCAGGCGTACGAGAGCAGGCTGCATTTGTGTGCATAATTTAACTCTATTAAATTGCGCGTGAGGTTTCATTACATCCGCGCCTCCCATTTGAGTGGGATCGTAAACGGTGGTCGACATCACCGCACCTTGTGCAAAAACTAATAATTAGCTTCATAATCACGACTATAAATATGCAAAAGAGGCCTCTTAAAATCTTAAACAACGATACTTAAATAATACAAGTTACAGCCTGAATTAAACATTGGCAATCCCTGTGGGTGGCTGGGAAGACAAGGAATCATCTCTCCTGAACATCAGCACTGAAGGTTTTAGGAGGTTTGGGCAAAAAAAGAGAAGCTTCCACAGATAAAAGACTACGAAAAGAATCCTCCTCTTTTCTGACAGCCCTCCAGCAACAGATAGGAGCCACCGAGTGCGGAGCCAAGACCCCACACTGAGTGCTAAAGTGGGCCTGCCGTCTGCAGTCTATTCCAGGCTGAGTCTCTAAGTGCAAGCCCTCTCCCTCCAGAGCAGAGCTCTCACGCTGCTCCCGTTCAATCGGCTTAGGGGACAGAATAAACAAATGCTCTGAGAATGAAAAAGTGAGAGACAGAGATGGAGAGAGAGTCCAACAGAAGAGAGAGGGAGGGGGAGACAGTAGCGCAGAGAGCAAGATGGATGAATTTTGCCCATCGTGTGAAATAAATCCATCTCCTTCTAAAACACACATATGGTGTGTACAAAAGAGGCTTTCTATCCCAGAGGAGCAAATTTGGTAAACATGCACCATTTTGAGGGCTTATTTTTAGTTAAAAAAACAGCATTGCATTCACAAACCAACTGTTAAACACGCAGATAAAGTGTTGTGCAGTGAGTTTTTGCCATTGTCAGTTTTCTAGTGGGCAGCAAAACAATTGTATTGAAATGGGAAATTTATAAATATTTTCTACTGATCATGGCAGCTGCTCATCCACTGATATTTAAAAATGACCCTATTCAAGTGCACTTGTTAGTGTGCTACTTTAGTGTGCTACCTATAAAGAGACTATCCAGCTAAAAGGGGACATGCTCAGAACATTGACTATGTTCTAATGTTCTCCTAATGATATCAAAAATGCTCTTGCAGTCATTTTTGTTATATCTAAAGCAGTAGTGGAACATTTTAAAAACGTTTCAGCTCAAATATCACATCACATATTCTTATATCCAAACAGTAATGTTAACAAAGTCTAAAAATTGATGTTTTGAACATTCCTATAACTTTCAAAAGAACTTTTTAATTAATAAACATTAGTGTAACGTTCTTACAATTTAAAATTGTAAGCTGGTTAATTCTCACCTCTACACCATTATATTTCCTTCCCCCTTAATAGAGCTGCTCCCCACAGAGCTGCATTTTAACAGGAGACAAGCTGTACACACCTGTTACCTGTACACACAAATAATTATGCCCAGACACACATTATAATGCAGTAGCACACCTGAGTAACATGTAATTTGTACAGGTGAGAGACGAGAGCATCTGAGGAGCAGAAAAACGCTCTGATTAATGGAGAAACCTTTCATCTGAAACAGTTTCTTACCACTGCAGCTTCCTCAAGGGAGGTAAAGTGTTAAAAACGGCACGATTCGTCAAGAAAACTCCTCAGGAAAGTGTCAACAGCAAAGTCGTAATTGCTGCAAAATGTCATCGTGGCTGATTAGGAGCTATTTGTACCTCTGTGAAAACGAAAACGGAGAGAGGGGGGAAAAATCGTTCCCCTTGATGAGAGAATATTTAATGAAGCGCCTCGTGCTAATGCCCCTCACGTCGCTGAATTTCCACATGCTAACACATGCTAATGTTCAGCAGGAGGCCGCACAATAAACTATTTTAAAGAATCGCTAACAAGAATCATTTTGACGGCTAGCGCTTGATTGTCATTTAGGTAAATACCAAACACAACATCAATAACTCTACAGCAGAGTGTGAAAGACCTAAAGGCAGAACGGAGGGGGAATATATTAGCTGAAGTCGCTGTAATGTCTGTAATGCGTGGATGTGGTCTTATGCTAATGTTTTGTTGGAGTTGATTTGGCTCAGCTGGGTGTGATATGAGGGACAAAATTTCCCTCTGTGATTCAAATGAAACAGTCAATGGTTCTGCATTGAAGCACTTCTGGACATAATCCAAGAATCTGTACACACACACACACACACACACACATACACAGACATGTACATGCACACACACATACATGAACATGCACACACACTCACACTTATCTTACTCTTTGGTTTTTATATTGTACAAACTGTATATTTTATCCCCTTGACTAATCATACACATAAACCCACAGAAAACTAGTATCTCTATTTATTTTATTTAAGCGGTTTAGTTTATGGGGTCACATGAATTGTCACCATAAACCATGTTTTCATTGTAAACCATAAACATGTTTACATGTTAAACACGTAATTTACGGGTATTAATATACTTGTGAGGTCAGTTGGTCCATACACACACACTCAACCACAGTGGGCCTGGTGTAACACACACACACACACACAATATAAACAGATGCTAATAAAATAAGCAAAGCAGCCCCAGTCATAAATGCCACATTTGATGCAGGCACATAAATAACAGCTGTCATGTTTTTCCTCTCAGCGCTCTGCAATTTCTGTCATGTTTCAGGTAAATCTATCTCTATGATACTAATGTGACTCATCGTACAGTGTGATGTAACCTGCTTTTGAGAAGTGCAATCATAAGAGGAGCTTCGCAGACTCACACCACGGATATAAGAACCCGATTAGGAGAGATTTATAAAAGCAATGCAGGTTCATAAACAGGGACTCATACAGCGTCCAGCGTCGTATGATAAATGTGCTGTTCCTGCCAGCCATGAACATCCCATAATACTCCACAATTAGAGCACATCTAAAACCAGAAAATAACCAATTAGGCACATTTGCCATTTGAGATTATCCGACTGGCCTTTTCTACAGATGAAAAAATGGAAAAGAACGAATTGAGGCATCTTCAAGTAATTGCTTTTGGCTAATACCGTCTTACTCTCTGTGTTTCCTGTATTTTCTGTTGTGTTTGCTCTATTTGGCTGTTTTGTCATCTATGTGAAGACAGCAGGGTCACTTTCATTTCTTGTCGTTTCTTAAAGCACTTCATAAAGCACTTACTGTAACGCTAGAGCTTGATGCTAGCTTCAGAAGTGCTATTTATTCAGTCAGCTTAAACACATCTGCAAGAAAACTGAACATAATTAATATATCTACCTCAACACCCAAGGTTAGTGTATAATTATGTATTAAATCAGACTGCAGCAGTCACAAAGAGACTGTTTGCATGGAACCACATGCGTACGCTACTGTACTTTACCGCCATAATATGTCTGTATTAGTAAGTATTAAAATACAATATTAACTACAGTAGGTGTTGCTGCAATAAAAATATGAACAATTAATAAAAGCATAACCATGAATTGAAAACAGTTACAAAATGTTAACATTTACCAAAACCACTATAAACATATACGTCTAAAGTACACAGCGTTTACACCGCAAAAGTTTCTGACTGTAATCTGCGCTGACCAATGAAAACCTGCGCTGTTGTAACTCTCACATGAACCTCACGATGCCTCTAAAATAACCTACAAAATTTGGCAACGCCGTTTAATTTGGTCTGGCTTTTCACTTCCAAACACACACTGATGATTCTCGAGAGAGCTGAACAAGTCTTTAATTAAAAATGGAAAATAATAAATGAATATAATTAATTGTTAAGACGCATTAAGGAAATCAAACATGCAAATTTGACATGCTCCGTTTTAGGAAAACAAGGGCTGCTGTAAGCATTACGCTGCTTCTGTGACTTAATACGTAAAAAATGTAACAGGCGCAGGGAATGAGAAAATTGGGGCTCCCAGTGATTTTTGGCACGGCTACAAGGCAAAGCTGATGACAGTAAATGGGGAAAGAGGGTAATGGACCCCTCTTCACAACAATGCTCTGATTTTCACACAGCTGCTGATCATTGTAAATGCTAATGCTTCACACATTGTTAATACAAGCTCAGATTCTCTGAATCGTTTGGCTCAGATTGGCTGGAAAACAGTTTAGAGTTTATGTGATTCATAATGTTGGAGTTAAAGGGTTCGTTCACCCCAAAACTGTCATTGTTTTTTTTCATGCTCATGTTGTTTCAAATCTGTATGACTTTATTTCTTCAGTGGATGAAGAGGATGAATTATGATGGTATTTTAAATTCCACTTTGGGCGGGGCCTAATTTTAATCAATGGATCTGATTGGCTGCTGTGTGTGCCATATGTGAATTAAAGTGACATTCATCTAACAACATAATTTTGTGTTTTACAGTCAGTTACAAATTTGAAACAACATGACAGTGAAAATTATATTAGAAAAGGCATTTTTGGTGAACGAACAGTAGCCCCACTACTAACTTTACAGCTCAGACAACACACATTGTGTACAGAACTAATACAAAACCATAAAAGAACCTTAACAAACAAACAAGCCTCAATTTATGCTCACATATCTTCATATAATGAACTGTCCTATAGACTTAACACTTACTTAACACATTACGGCCCTCACATGAATTTGTTTGTTTTTACCCAACGAGAGAAGGGAATTATTTTCTGAGGTAATTGACGACATGTCACAGAAGCTGCCGATACAGCTTAACTTATATTGAACCCAGCAGATTCCTTTAAATCTCCTCAGATAAACATCACCTGTACATCAAAGGCTCAAAATGACACCTGTGATCTGTGCTTTCTAAGAGAAGCTTTAAACTCTATTTCAGGTCTGGATTTGATAAATGCCGAGTGGGTCTTTATATGTTTTGCTTGAGGAACCCAGCAGACATGTATCGACCAATCGCTGCCAAAGAACAGACAGGCTGTAGCATCCAATTATCAACACGTTTCACATGAAATGTTGCTAATAAACAGTTTCTCGTTCTGCTCTTCTGTTTGTTGGATTTTACTCTTTGCTTTCTTAGCAAACAATTTAAGGTTTTTTATATTCATTGTTCTAGATACTTTCAAAACATCCAGCTTTGTAGACGTTGTGTTAACCTTATTGCTTGGCTATAAAAAAACATTTTAAAATTCTGTAACTTTACTTACTTAAAAAAAAATAAGATACATATAACGCCAAAACATTCTACCAATGTTACAGCAAGAATGTTTTTGACAACCTTGAGTGAACTTTATGCTAGCCGATGTTCTGCAAATGTTCCCCGCTAGCTGGGTTAGTCTGTCCTCTCGTTGACCTTTCAGAACTCTGTCTGTTTTCCGTTTCACTCATTTTGCTGTTTCAGACATCCAGCCAGACACACAGATATAGAGTAGATTTTCTACAGTTTTTTTTCACTCTCTGAAATTATCCAGTGATTTATGAAATCTCTTTGCAGTCCGGTGTCCTGTAATGTTTTTTTAGTGAGGTCAAGTGATTAGTGTAACCCTGCTCTGAAGATTTGACTCAGAGCAGGTTTGCGGTCTGACCACACATTATGAAATCCAAAGTAACAGAAGATGAAACTTCTAGCGTTTGCTGTATATTGCAACCCTGTGTAATACATTTATGAACTTTTGAAGCAACTATTCATATTACTTTGTGGTCTTTTATTGCAAAACAAGAAGTGGAAGGGATTACACAAGGACAGTCAATAAAAGCGCTCATGTACTGTGCAGAGAGATAACAGCCATTGTTCTCACTTGTACAATTCAAGCATGTCTTATGCATTAATTGTCCTCTCTGAAAGGGTACGAGAAAAGTGAGCACCACAGCAGAACAGCCTAAAACAGTGGCATCTGTCAACATTATCTTCATTTACAAGCATAAATCTCTCTTTTTATCTGCTGTGGCTTTCCCTAGCTTTTTGAAATCAACTTTCACAATCCAATTTTCTTTCATTTTTCTTTTACTCATGAATACACCAGGATTTTTAACCATACACAAGTAGGGCGGGGCTTAGTTTTTTTACACAGATCTGATTGGATGGTCAAAAGTGAGCGCTGCATGCTAAATAGTGACTGTAATGAATGCAAGTTTGCAGACAGTAGTGAGACTTAATGAAACGTCACCAGCACCTACTTTTTAAAACCGTTCTGACAGTGACACAGAGACCTAAGGTCACATTCACCACAGAATCAATGGAGAAACATGTTATTTTGCCCACAGGGTCATGTAGTTACATCATCCACCAGCAGGGGGTAACGGCTGATAGGCCAGCCAGCCGAACCTTCACCCCCTGTTGTTAAGAAAGTAAATAAGGTCAATTTTGAATAATGTTGACTTTAAACTCCAGAGTAGGTCACAGTCTCTCATATGCACAAATCACATCTGGGCAAACTGCTTGGAGATCAGCTTTAACATGCACCACAGACCTTCAGCTGAGAGAGGCACAAGACCTCAGTGTCTCTCCACTATTAAGAGATATATTGGCAGTTTAACTCATAATAGGGGTTTCCCTGCTCCAGCCTTACCTCCGCAGCCCCTGCGGAGAGACCCCAGGCACCCGCTCCTGCGTTAATAGGATAACTAATGCCTTTAAAAGCAGAGAAAGCATGAAAATTTAACCCTTCGAGACTGTCAGCTAACGCCTGCCCTCTGTCTGGCCTCTGAACTGTCAAAATTATATATAGCACATTTTGCGCAGTGAATATTTTGGACAGCCCTATAATGTGACTTAGATCCCCGCAGTGACAGTAATAAGTAGAAGCTGCGTTGCTTCAATTCGCATCATAGGGGCAAAGTATCCGTCTGGCTATTTTGCCAAATCAGCTCATTTCTGCCCTCATTTCTGCCAATTATGCACTGACAGGTCTATGGTTATCGATAGACTTACACAGCATGGGACTTACAAGAGAACTTAACATTGGTTTATGGTGATTAAGGTTCCTTATTTGACTTTAAATGCAATAAATATTAATGCTTATCATAAACCGCAGATTTTCAATCACTGCACAAATACTGAGCGCCCCAAAAATGTATGATCAGTTAAATAATCTACATACTGAGAGGCTACAAAAGGGCAAGATGCCCATTATTTGCTATCAGCCACAATCTTGTTTAATTATGTGCAGCTGAAACAATGTGGTGGTGTAAATATTGAAACTATTGTCAACTATTGTAAATATTGTCATTCTTAAACACGCCTCCTTTCTATGTAAATGAGTTTTTTTACATTCATGAAATCAGTAATTTATTATAGCTGGTACACAAACAGTATAAGGTTGTGGAGACGCATGCATTGCACATTCTGCACTCTGAACAGCCAATCAGATTTGGGCTGCAGTGAAAAACAACAGCAGCACTTGAAACTGGCCTGCAAGAAAATTGCGAACGCATTCAAAGCATTATTGCGAGCATGTTTGCGTTGTTACATTTGCGTGATTCCCAGTAAATCAGCGGGCTGAGGCAATGCAGAAAATGTGTACGCATAAACGCCGCTGTTCGTTCTTAGTGAATTCTCCTCTCAGTCTTTGTTCCTGCTATTATGTTTGTCCAGGAGAAAATGGGGAAGAGTAAAATTGTATTGTCTGCAAAATGTCTGAAGACAGCAGGGTAGAAAAAAATTGGAAAGAGAGAGAGAAAGAGAGGAGAGATAGAGCGGCAAGAATGAAGGGTTACAATCTCCACTTGGCTAATGACAATGGCTCCCACATTAGCACATTAGCTAACCGACACTGCTGCGTTTCTCTGCATGGCTTAATGCAGCCCCAGCAGGCGACCAATGACCAAACATCTACTGTTTCTCTCTCTTCCATCCCTCCTCTCTGCCCTTTCAAAGGCTCCTTTGGACAAACTGATAAAGTCTATCTGCCCACGCCAATAGATTGTTTTGGGAATTTTGAATTTTGAAAAGGTCTCCATGGTATTTTTGCAAGTGTCACGCCATCAGTCATCCATAAGCACTCATGGCTCAAGAGCTCCTCATTCTATCCGGACCCACTTAACTCCTTTATTTTCACGTTGCGTCACGCAAACGTGGATCCATGAGACGCATTTGTCCCGATTTGTGACTGTGATCAATGACACCCAAAACCGATTCAATAATTTAGCAACTTGCTGTGAAACAAAATCCATACTGAAGTCCCAAACTCTCAGCAACAGCTCAGTGTCACTTCAATGAAATATAAACATGCTAATAAAAGTCTTTGACCCCTGTATGCAAAAAGATAATTTCTGTAAATTCACATTTCGTTTTATACACAAAAGTCCACATACAGTCCCTCACACTACATGAGCAATTTACAAATTAAAGTTTAGGAAATTATTAGTACAATGCCTAAAAGTTATGAAGCACTAATAATAACTTTACTTAAAATATTTATTAAATTAACAATAAATATTAGCTTACCCAAAAAATGTTACATAAAAATCCAGTATCCAGCACAGCTAAATCTGCACACAAACACGGTTATGTATGTAAATGCTAATGTTCTTTTGTTCCTCCATAGACCCACACGCTAACTGTAACAGAAAAAAATTTAAAATCAACTTTACTTAGCTACCATATTTTATAGCATTTGTACAAATAAGGACATCCCCCCAAGGTTTTGTTGCCTTTTGGGTATAAATTTGTCCCCATTATATTGTTAAGTAACCCCTCCCAGCTCAGACACACACAGCTGACATGTCATGCCATCTCTGATGAATGTTTGTGTGCCACAGTAGCTCCAGTGTTTGGAAACGCTCTGACTCCTGGCAGACAGACAGAATAGCCTCTAGCTACTGATTCCTGCAGCTGTCACCACTATCAGCAGAGACAAAATGTACTGAGAACTTGTAAATTGCTGTTTTATACCTAAACAAGGTTCCACATTAAACCATACAGCAAAACACTGTAAATTGATGCATGATGTCATCACCATTACATCACTAATGACATCATCAGCAATTCCACTGACTGCCCACTAAATGCTCACAAACCGGCTCACGAAATGCACTTCATTCACACAAAATCAAATTTTCCATATTATGGTGATTTCATCACCATCATGACATCACCAATGACATCATCATTATCCTCAAGGAACCCCTGGGCACAAAGTGAGCTGAACAAGACAAAAAGCAACATGACTCGGCACTTTCTGTTCAAGCAGTCGTGTGCATTCTTTTGTGTCTTTTAAATTAAGTTCTTTTAATTTAACAAACGTGCTAAATATACAAGTTTCCACACAAGAACAAATGACCGCTGCTGTATCTCAATACAGCTTTACACTGGAGACTGTTGTACATTCAGTGAAGACAAAAGAATGTACAAAATATCACAAAAAGAATTTCAATGACCTGCAAAAAATGTTAAATACAATAGTAAGAAGTTAAAAGGATCATTGGAAACAACTGAGTATAATTTGGCTTCAGTAGCAGGCAGATACGGTAATTCTCCAAAAAACTGATTTTAAGAATCAACACCAGGGTTTAAAAATCAGCTGCTGTGTTTAAAAATCAGCTGCTGTGTTTAAAAATCATGATCTGTGTATAAAAATCAGCTGCTGGGTTTAAAAATCATGATCTGTGTATAAAAATCATCAGCTGGGTTTAAAAATCATCAGCTGGGTTTAAACATCAGCAGCAGAGTTTAAAAATGAACACTAGAGTTTAAAAACTCTGCCACCATCTCAAACCAGCGCAGGGACAAACAGCAAAGCACAACCTGAACAAAATTCCAATCGCCGTGTTGGGTGTGAGAAACACATTCTTTCTGGACCTTATTACTTGTGTAAAGCGTGACCGGTGACCCGTTCAGGCCGATCCGATCTGACCGAATCCTCCTTTCCTTCTCCTCATGAGTCAACCCGTCAGATTGATAAATGAAAAAAAGAATGATCCCTCTTTCTCTCCCACTGCATCTCACTCTCTTTCTCTCTGCGGACACCGGGCGATCTCTGACCCGAGGCTCAGTCAAAGAGAAGAGAAACTCATCACTCACTTCATTACCCCTCCATCCTCCTGTCTGCTCGGAGAACCCGTTCTCGTCTTATCTCAACCCACAGAACCATCTGGGGCTGCATGGATCTGAATGCCTATATCTCGCTCTGGGGAACAGGGCGAGGGCCGGGGGCGAGGGTTTCTTTGGGTGAGATTAGTAGCAAGAGCAGTCAAGCCGCTACGCATGTTCAGGTATTAAGTCTGACCTATGCATGGTTCCCTGTTTCTGCGTAGCTCATCCTAGCCAGTTTTTGAACTCTGCAGAGAAAGAAATGTTACACACTCAGTCTTACAGAAACAGCATTGTTTTGCTTTATCTATTAGATTTTAAAACATTTTGGTGTGTTAAAATCAAACATTGACTGCACATTTTTTAACAAATTTAAAAATGCAAAAACATGAAAATTCTGCATTTTTTTCTGCATTGCAAAAAAAGCATTCCTTAAATTTGTGACCTATGCTAAGTAACACTTTCACAATTTTAAAGAGACTTAATTTCATTACATTTTTTCAGCTCCACACAATCTGCAGGGTTGACTGCATTTCTGCATTAATGTTCTGCATCTAGAATCTAGAAACTAGCAAACCAGATTTGACTTTCCTGCTTGTGCACTCAGACTACATGGCCTGTTTCAGGCTTTACTGTTTTATCCTCCTCTGTTCAGGCATAGCCTGTCTTTACAGCCCCAATAAAACACCAATACACTTTTACTAGCCAGACAGATATATTTATATTCCCCACTTCCATTTTCTTCTAGAACTTAAGGGTATGCAGTAATTGGAGACATTTGAAACCTTCTCGAGATACTGAGATGTGAGCTCCTACCTGCTCGTTCCTTATAAATGCAGACAATTGCCCATTATATTATGCCATTCAGGGGACAGATTGTGCTTAGATTGCTCCCAGCTCTTTGCCAGTAAAATAAAAGATGCATATTTTAAACTCAGAAGGTTGCTGCCAAGTCCTGGCAAGTTCAATAGTGCAAAGTCAGTGCATTTATAAGGGACGACTCCGTGCGGACCTGTCTATGAGAACGTGAAGGATTCGCTGGAGCTCAGAACAGGGCAATGAAACTCTTTCTCACCTTTACGGCTCGAGAAGAGGAGAGAAGTGAGTTCAAAGTAGATTCAAGAGCTAAACATTAATGCCATAATGTACCATAATGTCTGCTCTCAGAAGAGTTACTGTAGACACTAGTAACTGTTCTGAGAACAGCCTCCACAATGGGTCAAAACGCAACTGTTGTTATTTTCTGTAATGCTTTTGTACTTCTTCAGAAAGCAGCACTGACATTCTGGCTATTCTGAAATAGCTAAATATAGCTCATGTTTGCTCAGTTCATCAAGGTGAATTAAACAGGACATTTGTGGTATAAATCAACACCAGCAGGTCCAGGAAAGGTCACGTCGTCTCATTACTTAAACTCACACCCTTATTCCTTCCTCAGATGTTTGTCTGTAAGTTCTGTTCTGTCGTTTCACAGCAGTGTGGACAGCTCTCGTATTTCCTGTAGCTTCTCTGTCTGATGTTTCACACCTTTATTGACTGAGTGGATCAGCAAAGCTCAATTAATAACAGAGACGGATTAACAGCTTGACCTTTTTTCTACCCACAATTCCCATGGGCCTCAATTTATCTCCTGGAATCCACAGCAAGAAGAAAAAACAAGTGACTGACACTCCTAACCTTCATTGGGATGTAATCTTCATCTTTAGCACTCAGAGATCTAATTAATTAGTGGAATCTCATTTCCGTGCTAATGCAAGTAGACAGAGACGTGATGGAGGAGACGATGGGGGGGGCGGGAGGAGAGAGGGGGCGAGGAGAGAGCAAGAAGGTGCCATTTTTAATCACTGAAGATGGACTGCACCTGGTTTATGCACTTCATAAAGATCACAGCTGAACTTTTGGAACACTTTGAAGTAGCTCTCTGGTTAAATCAGGTCTGAATGTTAACTCTCACTCTCCATGCACTGCGTTTGCTAAACCGAGGTGTTAACATTAGCATATAATGTCAGGATTCTCTGCAGTAACACTGAGCTACAGCGTTCACAGGTCTTTAGACTTCATATCTGCTTTTTCTAAATCTCACTGCCCCTCTGTTGTGATACATGTATGTTATGATGCATGTAGTTTCCTCATCCTGTTCACCTGTTGTCAACGAACTCAATAGTTCCTCATTTTGCCATCTTTATATACCCCTTGTGTTCCTGCCTCAAATTAATGTTAAGGCGTGTTTTCCATGATTTTTGTGTGCTAAAGCCAATTTTTGTTCATTCCAAAATTTAACTCCAAAACGGAAATTCCAATATTTCCTCACCATTATCAAACTACAAGTCTTATAAAGGTGGATTTATGCTGTGTAAAATAAGGCCACGACTGATGAGAATGACAGGCAGAGTGGGAGAAACTGGAGAGAGAAACGACATTTCTCGTATATATTTATTGAAATTGACAGGAAGTTTTGAGTCGTGGACTTTCTCTCTCCGGGCTGAAGATTTGTCTTCAGTCCTTGATGGAACAGGTGAAGTTCTCACCAGTGTAACGTCAAACACACAGTGCAGGAGTCTGAAGGCTGGTATCATGTGTCTAATGACAACGTGCCACAATAAAAATGACGCATGTCTCAGATCGAGGCTTCCAGCATCAGGGGAGAAGTCTGAACGGCTTATACTGTGAAAATCTGAGTCATACCTTACAATCCCTTCTTTTACAACAGCACTGCTAACATAAACAGAGCTAGGCAGTTGGTGGACAGCTAGTTAACTACTCAGCCAGCCATTTCTAAATACTAAAAATAACAACTACTAAAGAAATTGACTTACTCACACATTTGTGACTTACACGAAGCACTGAAGTTCTCCCTGGGATTCAAACCCTTGACCTTTAAGTTGCCAACACAGTGCTTACCAACTGAACTACAAAACAAAAGGTTTAGTGAGAATAAATGGTTCAGAAAGGATATTTAAAGTAATCCTGTGAAATCCAGAGCAGCCCAGCTACAGCAAAACGCCTCCACAAGTCTATTTCCTACCGAACTAAACTCAATCTACCCCTCATAATGACTGAATAAATGACAGTTTATATCTTTTATGCACTGAAGTGCACATCAAATCATGCAATAATGCAGTGTTTTCAATTGACGCCCGCACTCCTGCATTCACTGTAATATTTGCATTTAGATGACACTACATAACAACCCAACAACCACCTGCAGGAGTAAATATTTTGCTGTCGGTTTTGTCTAGCCGTTCTGACAAACACAATGATTCATTAATTGAAAGCGGGACAGAACCTTCATATGGCGACTGACATTCAATTATGCGGGAGAGATCAGATTAGTGGTCCAAAGCCATGTTTGAAAAGCCTATTTTGCAGGCGTGCGTTAAGGGAAGGCCGGAGCTGTAATTTGAAGGAGCGTTCGGGTTCGAGGTGAATGTGGCAGCACTGAGGGAAATCACTATGCTACGACCTCCCTGTAATTGGATGTCCATTGTGTGTTTTTGAGGCTGCGTGCATGGAATGCGTGTGCATGTGTTTATGCATGCGTGCTTCGTTTTCATTTGAGAAAGTTTGTCAAACAGATCCTCGATTGTCAACGAAATGTCAGTTTGGCTTCAATATAGTAGCCAAGTAACCTGCAATTTTGTGCTTCAAACACAGATAGCAGCAGAGAGGCAATGGCTTGCAGCTTAAAAGAACAAAAAACTATATAATTGATGTTTACTGCGATATTAGGAAGCCTCATTTCTTTACAAACAACAGACACGTTTCATACCATTAGCTTTGTGTCTAAACAATCTAAGCTGCATATCAAGCAATAACTTTATAAAATTAAAAGCATTTTGTAGCCATTACACACAATATTTGTGTTTTGCCAGATTTACTTGAATAAACTCTGAGTAAACTCATGTGAGATCTGCCGTTTGCATCACGTGCAGATTTTAAATGCAGATTGTTCCAAATCAATCACTCAAATGGATTAAAGAACGAAGATGACTTAGAAGGCTACTGACTAGGTAGGCATTAGACAGCTCACTGGGTTTCAAACCTGAGGGCTTATCTGACCACAGACTGTTCATCAGAGGCAGGGGTATAATGATTAGACATCCTCCATCTCCATCAGGTCAGATCCCTGCGACTGCGTATCGATTTTAAAACACTACTTTGAAACCATGTCATCTGAACCTGGAAACAAAGGCGGGGCTCCTCTGCCTGTCAGTCACGCATCAGATCTGGTGGCAGGCATGTGACACACTGAGGGTAGCTCACAATAGGTGACTGACCACAGAAGCTGCCTTAAACTAAACCCACAATGTGTCAACTTGTCTAAACAAAGCAGAAAACTAAACTTCAAACTGAATCTCACACCTGTGATATGAAACTCAGTAACCAACTGACGATTTGTGAGAAATACGAACGGGCATCTTTTACTCAGCGGCGTAATGAAATCTCATGCATCGATTTTGGTATTTCTCCTGACAGGTTCTTTACAACATCATCAAACTTGGTTATATTTAGCAAATTTGGCAGCTAAAATTCAACACTAACGACCAGTAGTTCCTTCACTGCTTGATTACCATCAGCACAGCCTGTGGGAAAAATGGAGGACTTAATCTCAACAGTAAATGCTCACTCACACACACGCTCACACACACAGATACACGCTCACACACACGCTCACACACACACACTCACACAGATACACGCTCTCACACACACACACTCACACACACAGATACACGCTCTCACACACACGCTCACACACGCACACCCTCGCACTAACACACATTCTCACACTAACACACACACACAAACAGACACCCACACACGTTACATTAATGTGTGATCATTTACATTACTGACTAATCAACAAGGTGAATGTGTAGATTCGACACTGAAGTCTTCTGAATCCAACATGAAAAGATCAACTCATAACAAGTGCATCAGATGTCTGATGTCTATAAACAGGCACACTATAGCAAAGCTACAACACCTGGGCTTCACATACGACTCTTCTAAAAACATAATATTCCATGAGCACAGCTGACAGACATGAAGAATTTAATTGAACCAACATTTTGTGATGTTCCTATTTTTGACAACAGAGTTCTGCCTGATTAATCATGTCTGCTGTAGAACATCAGGTACTGTACCAGAAGTTTGGAACGCTAGGCTACAAACATTATTAGTCACGCATGCCGATCTGAGAGACGAACAGACACACTTGACCTGTCATGAGAGATGTTTCGTGCTGAGAAAACCATTTTCAGAACGTTTCCCGAGATGTCTTCAGATCATTAGCTGAACCAGCCCAGCTGACATGGTTGTTTCATTAGATCAAACCATCAGACGTTTGTGACGCATTCAAATTCCCCTGAGAAGTTTCCAGCAATAAGTAACTGCAACATGGTGGGAAGTGATTTTGGTCAGAATAAA
>JBAJNP010004856.1:7978-31490 GCA_036877545.1 Yasuhikotakia modesta | reverse complement strand
AGAGAGAGAGACACACACACACACAGAGACACACACACACACACACAGAGACACACACACACACAGAGAGACACACACTCAGAGAGAGAGAGACACACACACACAGAGACACACACACACACACAGAGACACACACACAGAGACACATGAGTTCCAACATTTAACAGCACAAGAGCTTCAAAGAGAACTCACTGTGTGAACTGAGGTTTTAATTAGTGATCTTTATCTGTCACGTCCACTACAGTATAAATATTTCATTTTCATCGAAGGACTGTGTAATCATCACTCAGTCAGACTTAAACACTGGATGTACTGTAACACCAATTCATCGTTTGCAAAAAATGTTTTAGAAAAAAAAGTGTACTTCTGTACGTCTAAGCAGTTACGTTTTAAAACTAAAGCCATGTGCAGAAGGCTCTGCTATTTCAAATCTTACACATCATAATGCTTCGTGTAAAACCTGTGTAAAATAGCTTAAAGCTATAAAAACATGAACTAAAGCTGTGTGTCTACAGCAACATCTTAATATCTTACAATGACATTTCTTTAGCACTTGCTATTGGTATAGAGACTGAAATGTCATGAGTTGAGTTTAGTTCAGGCTGATAAATTTAAGCAGAAAACTGCTGAGAAGAATTTACAGTGTTCAGAAATGTGAAGAATTTCTCAAGGCCTTTTCAATTCCCTCCATTCCAATAAAAAAGACAAATGTGGAGAAGAATCTGAAATCAAACATACAGTAAATCACACCAGCGTCTCCAAAGCAACCGAGACAAGCCTCCAAGCTTTCATTATCAAAACATGTTTTGTCTCAATGTTTCTGCTGTGTGAAGAGTTCCTGTCTCTTCTTCTGAGTTATCAAAAGGTCCTCAACTGGACAGAAGAAAATCACAGATGAATCAAGCCTGAACAAAACAAATCGTTCTGGAAACACTTGTGATTTGTGACCAATCACATGTCTCCTCATGTGTTAAAGCAGCAATTCAAGTTTAATTTAAAGCCACAATACTGTTAAAGATTCAAACAACAAAAGTAAATTATTATGATGTGGAAATGACAGCAGCAATATGAATAAATGCAAAATAATAACTGATATTCATTTAGTCTAAGTCACAGTTGTGAAGTGAAGCTGTATGGTTACAGTACAGCACAATATGTTTGTCGCAGTATAAATCCTTCATAACTTGCATCAAGCAACAGTCTGCAAGATAAGAAAATGCACCGAGCAAATTGCATTCAGCGCTCATTTGTTTGGGCATGTTTGCGGCATTATCTGATTTGCATAATTCCTGCAGTGAAGCGGGTGCAAAAACAACACAGTGCATTTCATTCCCTCTGAATTCCTCTCACTGCGACTGATCGCTCTGAAGAGATACGTGGCTTTCAAGCTGTTACCGGATTTCAGAAACAGATCGAGATAGAAATAGATGCATAATACTAATGATAAACTTTACAAGTGTGAAATATCAAACACTGGCACACACTGAAGTCTCTTCATGGCTTCAAATGTCTGTGTTTTGTAATCATTTCGTGACACTATTCAAATGAACGCAGTGTGTGTGGAGGAAATGACATCACCAGAACTCACAAAACTTCTGTCTGTCCGTGGATGGCATCCAAAACTGATCTTAACACTGTAAATTCACCCTGGGGGATTCCCTCCAAATCTGCTGTTTTTCTTCCTGTGCATCTTAATGGGTCTCTTGGGTCTGCAAGTCATGTTACACGAGCAGAAAAACAGCAACGTCTTCTGTTGGCAAACTGCTGGGGAGCAGTGGGTGTAAATGAAGCTTCATTGCTGTTTTTCTTCACAAGTTTTCATGGTTGCTCTTTTTATTGAGCTACTTTGTTTGTTTGCCTTCTCGCAATCACTGCGATTTGCATGTGCCATTACATGTAGCTGCAGCTCGCAGCAGATCAATGTGGCAAAGCCTAAATGAGCCAGAGCTGTGAGACCCGGCTGAAGCGCTCGGACCGCATGCTGACAGCAGGTATCATACGGACTCTTAAGGGACGCGATGAGCTCCAACACAACTTCACCTGAATCAAACTCAGAAAGTTTAGCAGAAAGTTTCCTGTGCGCATGAGAGTTTTAATAAAGTATGCAGATGTGTGTTTCATATACGCAGACACAAAACACATGATCTGTGTAAAAATATTAATCTAATATAATAATGTATATCTGTGCATGAACTCGGCATGAAAACTAGCTGAAATGAATGTGCTGCCATCTGTTAAAGTAAAAATCACATTTCCCCTTTCTTAATATTTACATGTGTTTACTACATCTATCAAGCTCAACCACTAGTAAAGCTGTTAGCATGGCAATTCAAACAAATATTTATAAGAAATTTAAATCTTAATAACTACAGACCAAAGATTTGCTTCCAAATGACTCAGTTCCTAACAAGCATTAGTTTAGGCAGATGATAGATGTGGTAGATGTGTTTTTGAAGCTGGACAGATAAACTGTGGTCACTATAAACTGCCATCAATGAGCTGCTTCTTCGAATGAAGATTCTTCAAAAACTTCTGCTTCAGTGTTTCCCCTGAAAATAACAGCCTAAGATGAATAAATAATGAGAGTTATTTGTGGTGTCTGTCTCTTTAAATGTGCGCTGGGCTGAGACCTGCCGGTTAGTAACATTACCGCAGTTCCAGCAGAACACGCTCCCGTTTAAACGTGAGGTACTTTAAGTCATCAACACCAGTACTGCATGCATATGTAATCCAAACAGATGCCCTGCCTTTAAACACACAGCTACAGGAACCTCTCCCCATCTAATGAGGACACCACTGAAAGAGGAGGATGCTGGATTTTTGCAGGGGTAGAAATTTTCAAAATGAGCCACAGAAAAGCAGTTTTGAGTTTTTAAAAGACCTTAAAGTGGGGCATGCAAGGCTGCGTGAGTGCATGTGTGTTTTACCCTCTGATATTAGAGGGCAGGTTATATCAGCTGCTGGTTAGTGTGAGGCCCAGTTATCAGAAGCCCATTAACACAGAACCATATGAGAGAGAGAGAGAGGGAGGGAAAGCTAGTGGATAGTCTGAGGTAGAGGAACAGCAACAGCCATTACTCAGCCCTGGAGGATGGAGGCGGTTCTGATCACTCCTGCTCAAGGTTATTTTGCTCCTTGTGGACAGAGAGAGAGAGAGAGAGACTCACGCTCTATCAGAGGGTCTGAAGGTTCACATGCTCTGTTGAACTATAGCTGCGGTGTTTCTCAGCATTAAGATGCTCAGGGTTTAATAAGCAGCCCTTCATTTAACATTTTCTACATTACATTATAAGGGCTTCTCTCAACTGAACACCTGAAATCAACACTAACTGTTTATTCACCCTCATCTCAGTCCAACCACATGCTGTTATTTTTTCACACACAGAATTAATATTTATTAATATTCTTCACACTCACGACTCGCTTCATTCCAAATGTCATAAAAATGCAATTACTTACAGAGAAGTCTGAGGTAAGATCTGATGATGGTAGTCTAATCTGATGCTAAAAGTTTCAAATCAATCAAACTATCAACAATGACATGTTATAACTTGTGCTTATAACAGTGACTGCAACTACTGCAAAAACACACAATTCATTTTAAGGAGGACGCTATAAATGCACAAATACCTGCATAATGCATTATATACACACACTTTAATGAGGCCAGCCTGGGTGGAAACGATGTATTATTGATCAGTCGCGTGAAAGATGAGAACACAAAACATAACATCTCAGAAGTTCATGTAGCTCATTTTCAAATGAACGCCGTCCCCATAGACATGACAGGCGGCTGATTAGCTAATTTCTCTCTCTCTCATGTTTACTACCTCCATGATGCAACAGCAGAGAGATTTCTGAGACATGTTTATGAGTAAACACACTTCTGAATCACTGCAGATGTGTGTGTGCGTGTGTGTCGATACATTTGTACTGTAAATTGTGCCATTTCTGCCCCTTGCTGCATTGTGTCTGAACAGAATATGGTAGTCAGAGTTGTCACACTGCTGTCCTGAGGTGGAGGATCTCTGAGAGGCCGGTCTATCCAGCTGAGACCTTTTTCTCTTTCCTTTCAACTGCCTCCCAATGGCAGATGGACCCAAGGCAGAAAAAAACTCAAGCCCCGTGTACAAAGAAGGAAAGTGCTTTGATATAACTCCAGTGTGTGCTGGAGGCACTCGGAGCGCCAGGCCCTGTGTTCTCCCCATCCTGGACTTAGCCGTCTCCCCTGCCTCCTTCTGCAACACTTTTCTTCCGCTCCCACTTTAAAAATTACACCCGACTGGAGGGAAAGCCGCTCTGTAAGACTGTCTATTGTGAGACTCACAATGTGCACAAAGAGAAATGATTCACATGCACACACACATACTCTCTCACACAAACACACACACAAACACACTCACACACACTCACACACCTTGCCAACTGTGGGCCAAGATTTGTGTGCTTGGAGTTAGAGGGATAATTGAAAGGCCATTGCTAGAGCTAGAGAGAGAGAAAAGGCAGAAGATGGGTAGAGGGAATCGTGGAGAGAGATGGACTGGTATTACAGAGCGCAGGCCCAGATACTGGGTCCCATCAGGGCCCGGGGCAGCTGGCTGTCACGACCACCAGACTCTGAGGCCATCGGGGCGGCTCCATCAGACAGACAGCTCTGAAATCACACACGACAGAGGTGAATGAAGCTGTTTTTCCCTCTTAATTTCATTTAATTTGCCATAACAGTTCCCCTCATCTCACATTATATTACAAGGGTGAGGGAGAGAAAATGAGGTCTGATCATCACGTCCACAATGCACCAGCGCCACCAAGTGGCTGCAGACATAAAATCAATGGAAACAATGGGCAAACATTTCTGAAGCTCATATTGTTCTACATATCTGCCCATATATAAAATTATGTGTCATTTTCAAATGATAGGATTTTCCTTTAAACAATAGGTTAGAAAGTTACAGATTAGTTTCAAAACGTTGCCATTTAAAACTGCCTTAAATCCTCAGATTTGCTGAGCAGATTTTATTCTGCTGGCTGTGTGAATGTCACAGATAATATTTAAGGCTCTTATAATTTATTCAACACTCACTAACAGTCTAAAGATACATTTATAGATCTTACATTTACACATTTATGATTATTAAATATTTAAAACTCACAAGGATATAAAGGTTCTGCATGTATACAATACAAATATATACAATATATTTACTAACTAGTAACATTAATTAAACATTACATACTAATTTAAAATACATTGAGCACTCTTGTATATAGATGGGTTAAAGCTAATGGCGTCTACATTCTGATATTTGACCCCTCAAAAGACGCTTGATGTAATGTGGTCGGGTCGATTCATTCCTATTAAATAACAATTCTGGTTCATTTGGATTTTACCGCTGAAGCAAATGGTCTCACTGTCAGAATCTCTCATTCACAGGCTGATCCTGATCAGAGAGGGAACTCAACTCTGTCTGCTGACGTGACCTTTAATCTCCCACCTCCTGTTGTTACTTGATTGTCAAAATGTGCAAAAAGACAGTTTCAAATTCCCTTTCATTTTACTTCCGGCTGTGAAGCAAATCACACGACGCGGTGGGTTGTTCAATGATAAGAGTTTAAGGATGTGGGGGTCTCCGTGTGACAGTTCATCTGAGTTTGTTCTGAGGAGAGAAAAGTCCTGCAGCAGTCTCAGATTCAGTGCTGGTCGAGGACAGTAGACACTGAGATCTTTCATGTCCTCTGTGGGATAATCTTCAAAGCCGGACACAGGCCATCATTTATAATGCGGTCCGCATGCATTCAGTTACGCATTACATAAGATCACATTCATCAGAGAGATACGCGAGGAGAAGTTCTCAGCAGATGCATCTATATTGCTTCTATTTCTATAGGCTATAAGTTTGTGTAACACACACACACAGTTTTTTATCAGAATGGTCTGTCCCAATTCAGACAAATGGAAAAGTTCCCATGAATCTTTGTGTAAGTGAATCAAGGGCTCCAGGAAGAACCTGGAAGAGGCCCAAGCAGGTGAACTGCCGACTCATCCGGAGGGGAAGATTAAACTACTTGGAGAATTCTGGTTCCTGAAAGCACTAAAACTGGGCCAAAAGCTTTTCTGCAGCACAAAGGCTGTTTCTGACCCCCTTACGCACTGGCCGTCTCGCCCCTCAGGGCCGTCTGTGCACACACACGCTCCATCCTGTGGCATAACTCAATTACATTACCTTAAGTAAACAGCCCCAGTCAAACGGCCCGCCCTCTTCTGTTAACTCACGGCCTCTGGAGTGGCCTGCCGGCACCGGTGAGCTCGGGGGTGAATTAACATTTGCTCGCGCCATCTGCAAATGGCAGGCCGTGTCTGCAATGGGAATGAAAATGCGGCAAGCCGCGAAGATGAAATATTTGAGCAACTTCGATTAACAATTCCATTCAGGTTGAAGTAACATTTGCTCCAGGGAGAACGTATTGAGATTGAAAGCATTCTCACTCCGCCTGGGTCCCGGTTTCAGCAGCATGTAACAGAATGATATGCTGTGAGCTCTCTCACCCACAGACTGACGGACACGCTGTACTGCTGCATTTATATGGTTATGCATTTGACAGACGCTTTTATCCAAAATGACTTGCAGTGCATTCAAAGAATACCTTTTATCAGTGTGTGTATTGCCCAGAATTGAACTTGTGACCCTGTCGTTTTGGAGAAAAGTGAGATTACTGGAGTCTTTGGTCAGGAGAATATCTCCACATGATCTCCATCTCATCTCACGGCTCTCCAGCACATATATACAGTACTTAAAAAGTGATTTAAGCCACTAAATGTAAAGCAGACCAGCTCTAGTGCTGCAATTTCTTGTTTTATTGCACATATTAACACTATAATAATGTTGTAAAAGAGCAAACGGATGGCAGAGAATGAGACGTGTAGATGAAGGATGTTGGAGCTGAAATATCACACAGTTTCATTCAGTTCAGCTTTGAGTCCAGAGTTTATTAGCAGCTGAACACAGCCGCTCTGCTTCTTATCATCAGAACTTATTCTGACCTCAGTCTCACACAACTGTGACGTCACACAACAACAGCATCACACAATACAATACAATGGGGGATGCAAATATCTGTCTCTTTTAATGTATCCACGTACTCTGTACATTCACATTACACTTACTACACAGTACACACACACACACACACACACGTTTAGCTATATGTGCCAAATGTCTTCACTACCAATCAAAAATCATAACAACCTCAGAGACTCTGAGGTGCTGAGATTGGGTTAGGAGAAAGAAAACATCATTAGACTGGTATAAAAATGACTGGAACTGTGAATGAGATCAGTGTTATAGTGACACAAACAGTGTGTGTGGGTGGACTGGTGTATGTGGTTTACATGTACAATGTGTACAATGACGTAAAGATGTTTTATACGCACAGCCTGTGTCCTTGTGAACCAAATGGCTTAAAAAACATACAAAATAGTTCATACAAACATTTGTTAAATCAATAATGGCAAAAGTGTGTGTGTGTGTGTGTGTGTGTGTGTCAACTGCTGTGGTACACAACCATCATGAGCCACACATACGTAGCACAGCCCTGTTCCCACTCCTGGACTCATTCCAATGTCTCTCTCCCAGGAATCTGTTGCTTTTTCCCTTAAGGCCACACTGTTGGTAAAAGCAAAGTTGATATGCTTTCTTACTGCCATCCATTAGAGAAACACTCTCTCAAGAGCAAAACAAGCCCCATCTACAGGGTCGAGCCATTCCAACAGTAATAAGTAACTTTTATTGATTTTAGATATATAAGAAATGGAATCAAGCACGGCCCCAGAATGTCGAGACATTCGATCGGAGACAATTTTGTCTAATAACTTCCCTGAAGGGTTAACAGTATAAAAAAACAACATGAGGGTGAATGTACGTTTCTGCATTAAGTTTCCTAATATAACACACTATATATGTGCATATGAGCGCTGTTGTTAAATTTCACTGAGCCCACACAAAGTCGTGTGTGTGGGCCTCCCTTTACTCTGGGCCTAGTAAGAGTCTATACTAACAGAAGACCTTAGTGTCTCCTTGACAACGACTCTGAGGGGCAGATATCTGCAGGACTCACTTATTCTGTCTTTCACAAACTGTATCACAATACCAACACTGAACTGAACTGTAATGCAAATCTGTAATCGTCAAATAATATCAAAAACGTCATATGTATACTGTTACATAAACGTTTGTCTATGCCACATTTGTTTAGCTTTGATAATAATTTAACTTCCCATCATAAATTAGTTTAAATTAACTTCTGTTTAAAATCCTCTCTAAGTTTGATTCACAGATAAACTCCACTTATAACGTCATATTCTGTGAAAGCATCAGCAAGCGTTTGTCTCGCACAGTCTCGCGCAGCCCGCAGTGAAACAGCTTAGATAACAAAATGCACAAAATGATCATCTCATCGGGTTCTGCGTTACATTCTTGTTTTCCAGAAACATTCAGGATAAAGTGGAATCACGTCTCGTTCTTTGCAGGTGTCAGGAGGAAACATATGCCCTTGTATGTGCACACATTGAAATTCAGTTTACATCAAGCTTTAATCAATGTGCCACACCGACGCTCACAAACTCTGTTGCTCTGTTGCAAATTCCCACTTCTCTCTTTCCTGCTGAATTCATTTTGACTCTTTACGCTACATAATTTAGTGTGGGTGAATTCTTTATTAACCTGCTATACATCCAACATAAGAGCACAGGTGTAAATGTCCCTGAAGCTCTACTTTGTTAACTCTCCTTATCTGTCACGTCAACACGAGTCGAACGCCGTTACGGGAGGAATCCTGATTTAAAGACACATTTTAAAGTTCATTATTCACCCTCATTCTGTTCTGTATGATGTTAGCTGAGTACTGACCAAATCCGTTAAACTCCAAACCAAACAACACTACCTCCATCACAAACATAAGTCCCAAACATTTCATGGAATCCATATTAACAAAAACACTCTGTATGTTCACATAAAATCCTTGAACTGACAACATCCACAATTATAAGACTTGGAGTATATAGTGTATAGATTCGACTGATGTTTATAGATTTATTTTTCTGTAAATTACGTTATAAAACTTGATTGATGTGTTCACAATGCACTGTTGTTGTGAGGAAAATATTTTCCTTTTCTTGCACAGTATTGCACAGCAAACAACTTCAAATTTAGAACATCGAGAGAGTAAATAATGACAGAATTATGATATTTGAGTGAATTATTCCATTATTTTTTATATGCTATGCCAATTGTTTGGCTAATACCAGAATGAAGAACACCCAGTGCTGAGGTAATATTCCTCTGAAAGCGTTCTCCACACTACAGAGGCCGCGTTGTGTGCGGAGCCCACCGGGGGATGTTTGGTGTGCGTGCTGCTCACAGTTGGAGCACGAGGCATCCGTCTCACTCGTTAGGATGTGTAACTGCACTGATGGGGCGTCGCTCGGATCCTTTTGTTATTCCGGCATCGGTCTGTCATTCACTGCCTCGTTATTGAATTTGAAACAAGTGAAAAGAGAGAAGGGAAAAAAGGGAAACAGAGTGGAAATACTTTGGAGTATCCCACAGAGAATACAGCCTCATTTCTGATGGTGTCCCAGAAACATAAATCTCATTATAATTTATAACATCAAGACAATCCACTCCAGAGTAACACAAAATCGTGATTAAAGATAAAAAAGATTTAAAAATAAACGCATTGGAAAATTCAAACAACTTCAGTCTATACATATGCATAGAGGAACAGGATACAGCTAACTGAGACCGAGGCTGATGGGGGGGGGGGGTCTAGTCTGGGTCTTTGAAAACTTTGCAAAAATAAATTGCAATGTTGTTTTGCTGTCACAGATTTGGGCCTCAGAAAAGCTTTTCTGCTGTTTTTCTGCTTAATTAAAACATCTGCATCGACTCTCTGTGTTTCATGCCGAAATGCGTTCAATGAAAACACCGTTAACAAGACATCCAACATTCATTACTTACTTTTTGAATTAGCCAGCATGAAATAAAAGTTTTGCAGCAAAACATGTTTTGCGATATAATCCATTGCCGCCTTCTCCTGTTTTCTCAGGCATTTTGTTGTTGAGTTTGGTGTTGAGCAGGAAACACAAAAGCTCATTTATGAGGGTGAAGAGTTAAAGAGAGATTTTTGTCCTTACGAAATGTTACTTCTGAGGGAGTACAATGCTATCTGACTTTTGTCCAAAAATGCTGTAATCTTTCACTTATCCTTTACAGATACTATTGTGCTCAAATCGACTGACAGCATCCAAACCCTACATGGACAACAAGCCTGGACTTCACCGAAAGACACATTTTAGGGATTTTGAGCAACATAAGAACGAGTAACGCTGACAGAATTAAAAATTTGGGGTAAACAATCTCTTTAAATATAATTAACAGGAAATATATCAGAGATAGGCACTAGCACTAGCATCCTGCCATGTAGCTTTTCGTTACCTTATTGTATTAACAGAAACAAAGCATGAGCTTATCTTATAACCTGCATAACACACACACTCGACCACAAGCATCTCTCAGCTACAAGGCCCTCACAGGTCTTGACTTTCCGACAGGAATGGCACCGTTATCTCACGGGCCTGGACTCATTGTTTGCTGTTTTGTTGTGGTCTTTCTTGTGTGCTTTATCATGAGAAAACAGAGCTCAGCCGTGTCTCACCGCATGCGAGAGAGCGCCACTATCCACTGCGCTCACATACGTTCTGTTTATCAGACTCAAACCACTCGAGTATAAATTACTCTCCGCTACTCCACACTACTCGATAAAATATTCCCCCTCTGAAACTCGCTGCGGAGGGTCTGAAAAGGCTGATCTCAGGTCTGCTGGGTGAAGATCTGGTTGTAGCTCTGAGTTAGATGCAGGCTGCCAGCCAGATGCGAAAGAAAAACAATATAAAATGTTCATTTCTTTAACTTTCTCTTCCTGTAATTATCATACAGTTGCACCAAACTTACACTCACACCAAATATCACCAAAATCACACAAAAAGGAAATATGAATTGACAAACAAACAAGTTGCGTCTACAAACAAAGATCGCTACAGTTTTTTGCTTGTTTTTTGTTTGTTGCTATTTTGTGATTTTTAAGCAACTTCGGTTGCTTTGTTTAGCACAGAGACGCTCACACAGGACTTCAGAGCAGCTGTGTGTTGTTTTAAAGTCTCTGAACGCAGGACATCATTATGGGACGCAGGTAATGCTGCAGAATTATGACACACACCTCTGTTATCTGAGTAATGAAAGTTAACAGACTGTAATTATGTGACGGCGAAGACAACAGCAAGTAAGTGGATTCAGAGTTTATTCTTGTTTAGTAAAAACTCTTGCATCCTTTCAGTACATGATCACAAACAATATAAAACCATTTAAATGTCCATACAGCCTTTTGTTTTTTCCCATTTTACATCCCAAATGCTGCTGCTCTATTATCCACAATTATTCCATCAGGTTTCTGCCACCCACCCGTCTGACTCTGAGCCGTTCGCAGGACAGATGCGCTCAACAGCCTCCAAAACCTTTTAACACATCAGATCATTTTAAATGACTGCAAACGTTATTTATTTATTCAATCGTAATAATACATTTTCCTTTTGTGGAACCACGACTATCACTCTCTCATGCCCTTCAGGCGACCAGATGTTTCTCCAGCATATGGTGTCCCAGTCTCTCCAACACAATCTCTCTCCATCTCTCTCTCCGTCAAACACTCTCTCTTCTCCATTTTCTCCATGTATTGTTTTTGTGGTATTTCAGCATTTGCTGCAGTATAATTACAGCTAATGAAACAAACACACACACTCACACAATGAGCTCATTCACATTCACTGGTATTCTAACACTTGTATTTTTGTCATTTCAGACAGACAGCATGTAAAATCTGTACTGACAACATCTCAAATATAAATCCTTTTTTATGTATGGTTTAAAAGCGCTGCAATTTAATGCTTGTAGCTGTACAGGTCCTGAAAAGGCTGTTTACAACTGAAATTGCTGAAAACTTTTGTACAGTTCATGCCACAAGCGACCAAGTTTAATACCACAACACAACACCTTAGAGAGAGTCTGTTTACCAGATAATGATGGATGTAGAGTTAGATGTTTTTAAAGCCAAATTAATTTAGAAATAAAAAACAAATGGGACTAATAAACGACAAGCAATTTTCCCTCTGTTTAGCTAAATTTAATTATCACCAAAGATCAACGAGTATGAGACAAGTAATCCCTCAGAAAACAGTACTAACGTCCTTATATCAAAATAAATAGATGTGTTAACTACATTTAATAAATGTGATGCGGTAAATCATATCATCAATTCATTCACTGTAAATACAATTTAATAAACATATGAATTTCATAAACACAATATTCTATGAACCTTGGAGATCTCTATATGTGTACACAACACACAACACACACATGCACACACAGTGTGTTTTTGTGTAGAGGGATCAGCTTTGCTTTACAAATCAGAGGGGAGTTACATGTTTTTCACATGTTTGTGCTGCATACGAATGATCACAGCACCTGCAGAAGTTATTTACACACTTATAATGCATCAGGTTTCAGAAATGACACACCTGCAGTGTTTACCTGTGACTCTAAACTCAGGGTTTGTAGGGAGTTACAATATAGGCTTGTGTGATCTTTAAAACATTCCCCTAACTACTCAGAAGAAGCATTATTGTGCATTATTAGGCTTCCTGCTAATATACTTTCTTTAGGCTAAACTCACAGACAGCTTTGTGTGTGTCCACCATCATCATTATGAGACTCCAGTTCAGTTGCATGCCTCAGACGGCAGCCTATGCAGTACAATACGGAGGTTTTGTAGAGACGGATCAGAAATACAGCTTACTGCTAAATACCGACTGATGATCCATTCATCCATCCATCTATTCATCCATCCATTCATTTATTCAGCTTCAGCTATGAGCTGCCAAACACAAGTAATACAGGCTAGTCACTCAGCTACGGTCTCAGTTTTAAAGTTGTCTTGTAAATCCAAACCTAAGAGACCTTCTCATCTCTGTTGCTGTGGAGAACCAACCAGAAACTCTCAGAACTATACAGCTTTAGTTAATGAGTGTCCAGAACATCAGAGACTGCAGCTCAATAACTCATTTCAGGAGACAGACTACAGAGTTTGGAGGCTGGTCTTCAATTTCCCGTGTCCTCCTCACACACGCTGCAGTTCCTGCGGCATTACCTCTGCATCACCAAACACCTTCAATTCCAATTATTCTGAATGGTCAAGGTAACAAACTGGAATCGTGGCTTTAAACCGCTGAACGTGGCTTCAGTCTTTGTGGACCATTTCTGAGAGCAGATTAACTTCTGTTGACTTTTCTCTTGCAAATAAAAAAAAAAAGTTCTTACTTTTAGAAGTTAATTGTGCAACGTTATGGATTTTTATGCCAAGAAGTGGCAGATTTTTCATTCTTTTAAAAATTCAATTTCCCCTCACAGTCAGACATATGAACATATTTTAAGTACAAAGCAAACAACAGCATGAAATCTAACAGATGTTGTGTCGGGGGAAAATGATTGCTAACACCCTCATCTCCACAGCCACACAACACAAACTCACTTCTGATACCTCTAACCTTAAACTCTCTCTCTCTGGAGAAACTGTCCTGTTTCGCTCCTGTCGCCTCACCCCGCTCTCAAACACCCACAGGCAAACGGAAAACAGACGATTATTGTGCCCTGATGCGATGAACACTTACAGCTTTACACACACAAACGGATTCTGTGTTTGGATGCTAAGGGTGGTCCTCTGATTTAAAGAAAACAAAACATCAGTTTACTGTATGTACATTACAAACCTTATCTCATCCCTTGTAAGCTTGTCAAAATTCTCATTAACTTCAGCAACATCATAACATGTAAAATTACAGC
This sequence comes from Yasuhikotakia modesta, assembly GCA_036877545.1. Taxonomy (NCBI): domain Eukaryota; kingdom Metazoa; phylum Chordata; class Actinopteri; order Cypriniformes; family Botiidae; genus Yasuhikotakia; species Yasuhikotakia modesta. Next base: position 17,538 of record JBAJNP010004856.1, on the reverse strand, counting down.
ACATCCATAACATGTATGTTATTATGTATTGCAGACATAAGTTCTATGTTTGCATTCACTAATTTTGATGCGGTTTAAGAAATAAACTTAAATGTAAGCTGAATGTGAACACATCTGAAAATAAAAGGACACATAATACAGATATTTAAATTAATTATTTTAACTGCTGGCCTGAAAGCTAGTTTGTGAATGTAGGGCACAGGGGTCAAGGGTACACCAGAGGGTCAAATTAAAATGTATAGCTAACATGAAATATTCAGTGCAGATGTTAAAACATGTCAGTGAGTTTCTGTCCATGTTAACATTGTTGCTTTATTCAAACACGTTGTATTCTCACACACCTCCGTCCTTCCCCTCTCCACAGCTGTCCTCCTCATCATCATCCTCTCGCCCTTCATCCTGTCCATTTCTTAAACCGCCTCAGGCCCAGAGGAAGACGGAACCTGCTAATGATATTTCACTCACTGTGGCCGTCATAACAACATCTTTAGCAATTTCCTGCCTTTGATCAAATTCCCCCTCAAACACGCCTCCCCACCAGAACATTTAACCGACCGTGTGGTGAGAGAGAAGATGCCACAGCAGGAGATACACCAGCTTCAGCAGAGCCCTGGAGCTTCACGCACTCTGCCAACCCGCCGCCCAGAGACCGCCAGGGCAAAACTGACCACTTCACCCAGAACACTGAAGGCCAGCACACAGACTAACAGAACCGCCCAGGTATATATAATAATGCTATTATCATCACACATACTGCAGTCTATATCACTTATTATTCACAATGATTTTATGATGATTTTATAAATATTTATGATGTATGATCATATAACATTTAAACATTTGTTTAAACAAATCCCAACCCAAAAACTAAATTAAAGACGACTCAAATGGACACAATCTTATAAAACAGAAGCAGATGACTGATAAACTGGGACAGTGTGTGACTGAAAGTGCTGGTGGGGCCTTTAAAGAGGTGGGCCTAAAAATTTTACTCCCTCTTAAATCTTTCGATTTTAAACCTACAATATCAAGTCCACTGTGGCCTCTTTGACCTCGCTGTAGCTGGTCTATCCTGACCACAGGCCAAAAGAATCCTCATTCAACCCTAACAATCTCAATGCATTTCTACTTAAAAACACAATGCAAAAATGGAATATGACTTATTAAAATATAAAAACTACTAGGTTTCTGAATGCAGCACGATATACTCACAGAAGATCTGAACTCTCCTGAGGCCTTATTACAGAAACAGCCTCATTTAGAATTCTATCATTTCTGCTTGGTAACCAACAGCCATTTTAGTTAGGCCCTCATTTAAAACATGCAACTCAAACTAGACTGAAGGTGAATGCTGTAATATTGCCCCAGGTGTTTTTAGTTCTCTGTTGCCTCATGTACCAAGAACAGATTATGTCCTGTGAGGCCCAGACACCAAACTTTTAAAAAGGCCCACACAGTTTTGTTGCAATTGTGACCAATGTTCAAATAATCAATAGTCAACTTGTAACTGATCACGTAAGTTTTTAAACTTCAAATTCCCAAGAATCTAATTTAACAAGAAACCTGAGCTCTCATCTCATGTACCTGCAGCGCTGCGGAGCCGAGAGGGTTAACAGAGTTAATGAAAGCGTCAGAGATGAAGAGGGTGGAAGGAACTCATTGGAGGTTTGTGTGTATGTTTCCTCATCACTCCACCAAAACACATGAATCTTTCATCAGTCAGTTCTCTGTTGTGAATGTAAACCAGATTAAACTCCAGCAGGATAATTTGAGGGGAAAATTTACTGGACCTGCGCAGAGTAATGAAGAGAGGCTGGGAAATCATTTGTACACAGTTCTGTCTTTTTCCTGAGAACGCACACAGCTTTACCCAGGGTGGTTGAAACAAACTCGAGAGGGTCAGATACACACTTACAATTTAACTGCACACCCTAATCCAGACCTTTACAAATCCACTCCGCTCTGAAAGCCCTCAAACAGCAGAAACGTCCAGCTATTGTCCTGCCGTGACAGAGTGCAACACATAGTGGTCCACTTTCTAAAGACTGGAAGTGGACGAGCATTCAGACAGCCACTGAAATAAAGTTTTTTTTTATCTCTAAATCTAGACCGACGCACAGAGTCGTGATAGCAGAGATTTTTAGTGGGACTTAAAAGTGCTTTTAGTATTACTGTAATCAAATGGGATGTAGCTGACCTTCATGTTAGCTGACAGATATCAGCGAGATATCGTATCCCTCTCGGCTGTGACTGCTGTAAACTGCTAACATGATCATGTGATCTGAATCCACCAATCAGAAGCTCTGAGGTGCTTTCAGCTCAGTCATTTGGCACGTTTAGGGCGGCTCATATATGAGTCGCAGAAAGCAGAGAGCATCAGTAACAGCATTACTGTACTATACTCTGTTGCATACTGCACAATAATAAATGTGGCAGACCATCCAAACCTAAAGAAAAATGACATTCTATGCCTATTATACACACTATACTTACTAAAACCTGTCCAGAACAGCTGAGAGTACGCAATACAAGTATGCTATGCCAAACACAGACAGCATCATAGTGATGTTTGCATTGGAAATAACTGTTTGGCTAGTGGGACTGACACATGCCAAACAGTTGTGTCAGAAATGCTATGGAGAGACATTGCAGCAAATGCACAAATCTATTGGAATAAATGTGTATTATAATGTGTATTATCTCAATTATAGTGATTCAATGAAAAGCACCATTGCAATAGTCATACACACACAGAGCACTTAAAGGTACAGACTTCATTTAAATCCTGTTGTATTATTATGTTTAGCATCACAGTCTTCTGACCATTCATACATCTGTAAATACTGCAAGAACACAACTCTGATCCGGCCAATTACTTTCATTAAGTCATTTCACTGAAGCAGCTTTGGGGACAATATCGCAGACACCAGAATCTGAGCATATTTTGTCATTGTTAACAGACATCTGTGCCTCCACACTCCTGAAATCCACCATCTGCCACTAAACTGATGCTACAAATTATTAAAACTTCCCTGCACTCCATCATTTATTTCATAACAAATACAGTGGGACATTTCTCTCCATTTGAATGGAAGTTTCTCACAGATCTCTGACAGAGTCACAACACTGATGTGTGGTAACCTGTAATGTGGGATTAGGGACTGAGAGCACAATGATAACAGCAAAGATTTGATTGAACCTTAAAAGCGTCATGAAGGTCAGGAAGGACGTCTGTGGACGTCAACGTTTATCCATAAACATCTGTTCCCACATCTATGGCATCACTGAACGACACATTCAAGGTTTAAGTCACTGGGGCTTAATGTAAGCTATTAATTATAAGCTCAGTGTGCGGGTGACATTTAAAGACTGGGAAGGAGGCTGGTCCATTCATTCAGGCGTTACAGTAAAGCTTATTAAAGATTTAACACCATCATTGAGACGTGCGAGTCGTTCCCTCCAAACCCCTGATAAACGAACGCCTTCATTTCACTACATCAGAAAACAAAGATAACAGATGGAAACACAATGCAATCTTCACACATAAAATTTTATTTCCCGCCGGGAATTATGAAGAAGAAAATGGCGTAACGCTGCAGCACTGCTTGGAAAGAGCATCAGATCGAGACATTTCACTGGCTTTGCGCTGAAGATGTGTCTGAGCTGGCCTGCACAGTTTTCTGTTAACACTTCACAAAGACACCGGCAACAAATCCTCAGCGCTGTGAGAGGATCTTTCTCTTATCTGCTGCACTGCAGGAAATTCAGCCGGCTTTTGACAGGTTCAGTGTTGTGTTGTGTGAAAACGGCTCCTGATTAATGTTTGAAGTGAGATGCCGTTAAGCTTCGTCCCCCTCAAAACGAGTCAAAGACCCCTCTGTCACTTCTTAATCTTTCTGTCTCTCGTTTTGTCCTGTCTTCCAATTATTGTCACCACTGTGTCGGAGAAAAAGCGCTTCTCTGCTCTCACCATTTAGCTCACGTTCTCTCTCTCCTCTTATCTGTCTCATTTTTGTCTCGCTGGCCGTCTGTCTTTCTGATTTACAGCTAATCTGTTCATCACACCGTCCCTGTCGTCCCTTCCTAAGGAACCGGATCTTTTCCGTCTCTGGAGTGCTGATGCACAGATATGAAACATGTTGTCTGGGTAAACAGGGATGTAGCAACTAATGAGACTTTTACAAACTTTTACACCTGCCTGTTCACCTGCTTTTCAGGAAAGTTTTGCGTTTCAGTGGAACGTTTTATATTTCAGTATTTCATCGGTATCATTCCTCCCCCTCATGTCAATCCATGACTCTCATTTTTCTGAAGAAGACAAAAGGAGATGATTTACTATTGGATGTTTATATAATTGGATAAATACAACACAATGGCGAAAATAATCTAAAAGTGTCAAAAACAATCCAATGTTTAAGCAATTTTACAATACAATATTCATTGTGCAGTAAAATTTGATCACATTTCATAACATTTTCAAGTCATGCAACATGAGGGGAAGTAAATGTTAAATATACAGCCATGTGGATCAGGATTTTAGACCAATGACATTTCACAATGGTCGGGGCTAGCCAGCACAACTTACAAACAGAATAACCGAACACAAAGTTCTCTTTACCTGCCTCATAAAACGACTTTGGTTGGATATTAAATAACAGTTATGACTAAAAACAGTTCATTTAGATGTTTGCACATTTAGTTTACCTGACAAAAGTCTTCTGCAGCGCAGCAACTCTGAAGATTTGAATGACACATAAATCCTCACAGCAGACAGTAATTAATACTCTCACACAGAAGAGTTATTCTAACTGTAATAATGAAGCAGTCTGTGATTCCAGGACATTAAATAATCACCAGTTTTAATCATCATCTCTGTGTCAGTATATGAATTTAAACTAAGGCAGTCCTCGACAAACAAACTCCTGTCTTTGACTCTGGTTTTAAAAACAAAAAAGAGACAAACCACAAGCAAAATGAGAAAATGACGTCCCTCACGTCTCTTTGTGAGCCCCATATGTAAGAATGGCTTATGGCCCACTGGCATATACAGTGAAGAGTCATTTAAATATATCTCTGTGTAAAACTTTATATTGTCTCTCAAAGCCAAATGAACATATAACGTGGCATCAGCACAAGTTACTTAATATTCATGAGCTCACCGTTCTTTAAGTAGTGATGTCATCACACAATATTCCTCAGTGTCTACATTTCTGAATGTAGGCTGAAAATAATTGAATTGGCTTATGACCATTTAGCAGCATTAATATTCATTAAACTGCCATTTTGAACTAAATGCTAATTACAGCCAGATGGACAAACTCATTCTGCATTTTGTTGCCTTTTCTAATTGCAAACACTCACAGCACAAACGCTGATGTGGGCAGGACAGAAACTTGTGGAGATTTCAGTCGCTGTGAGAGCAGCGGCCAGTTTATCATTTTTTGGGGCTTCAGGCAACATTTGGATCTGAGATTAGATTGTGAACTGACAGGGATTTTGATATGATTTATTGTCTTAATTAGCTAGCAGGATGTTTCTGTCATCTGAGGACATCAGATCCGAGCTGCACTTTAACAGAAGTAAAGATTTTCTGTGTATAACAGCTTAAAGCCGCTCTCACACTCTCAAAGTTATTTAAAATGGGAGCCGCTCCCTCTTTAGATGTGTTCTGCAGTCCAATCCCAAAATGTCCTTCTGCTCCATTCCTTGAAATATTATTATTATTTATATCTGTCATTTTATCCTCTGGATGATTATGAGTGTTTGTTAAACTCCACTGCCACACATCTGTCAATCACAAATATAAGACAGCTTTGATTTGTTCTCTAGAACAAATGTAAAGCCTGTATTTCTTATTGTTTAACTGTACTTCATACTGTAATGCAAAACGAGTCACTCATTACTGTAATATAATATTTAGCATTACTGTAATTAATATCATACTGTAATAACTGTAAGGTTTTTAGATAACAGTGGAATTTGTTGTACTGCTGTTTTACTGATAAAAACTGCATCACAGTATTAAATCATTGGAGGCACAAATCCAAAATGTGATACTTTATATAAGAGAAGTTTATTTAGACAGAAACCCCCACTCCTCACCCTTAAAATGGGCCTCAAATGAAATGTTTATCATTTAAAAAAACTGTGACCTGGACACAATGTTGCTGGTTGTTTTTAGCAGAACGGCTTCTGAAGAACCATCACCGCTGTAAATTGTCTCTCCTCAGCCAAAAGCAGGCGGCCCTGATTTTCCTATTTTTGCTCTAATCTCCTCCTTTGCTTAAGAGGGTGTCATCAAACTTCAATTCAACAGTCCAGCCACTCATCAGTCTGTCACTTCAAGGGCTTGTGACTGAATTATCCTCCACTCACACGGCTCAGTATTACAACAGTAACCAGTGATTCACCTCCGCTTTCCATCACAGTGAATACGTGCCTCGCACTCGCTGACTGCAGCCCCGCACCTCTGCAGGACACACAGCCGCCGCAGACAGACGCAGTCGGCCACGGCAACACTACCGATGACAACAGCTTCTTATCAACAGCCTCGGCGTACATGAGCGTCTCGATTTGAGACGTGACCTTGAGTTTGTAGTGAGAGCCAGAGGAACTCACACGCAGGTGATGCAGACAGACTGCAGGCGTGATTTGTCAATGCCAGGTGAGATGTTCTCACACCCACATTTAAACACCTTTTTCTCCAGCTGTTGGAAAGGTTGCTTCTGGACAATTGGTAAGATAATTAAACACTTCAAGGTAAGTATCATAATGACTGATGTCAAGGGTATAACCACACATTCAGCAGTGGAGAGCAGATGCATTCATTTAAAGGTGCTGCTCTCAGGTAAGCTGAACAACTATAAGTAAACAGACACACAAACACTTGCCATCTAGTGTCTCAGACAACATTCTAACTTATATTTCTAACTCATATTTCTTTCCAACTAACAGGAAGTTTTCAAAAGATGTCTTATGTTTTTTAAAGTTCTGTCAAACTTTCCTCAAAGTTACCAAAAACAATGATGCATGTCGCTGAAAACGATTTTTTAAATCTTTAAAGCGTATCATTAATCTTTAATTTATAATGTATGTAAATCATTCAAAAAAAGATTGCGTGGTTCTTAAAAACTTTAATACAATGTCTAAAAACATGACTGCCTCCCAACAGATTTATAAAAAACTCACACACTGGACCTTGCTATTTGTGAAACATCGTGTCACTTCAGTATGCAAAATGCACCGAGATGCGTGGAGACAAAGATGTCAAATGTACAACATCCATATTCAGTCACTTTACAAACATTTAACACTTGCAGAGTTTATATACAGGCATGGATACAACCATGAGGTCTCCTGAGACCCTGCTTGGAGATGCAGATGAAAGAGTGAGCTGGACACATATCCCAGAGTGGGAAGCACAAAAGACAAACATCAACAAAGAACCTCTATAGATGGTGTCTTCCAGAGGATGGGGTCAGAGATGGAGAAAGTATTGCTCGTGGAACAAAAGGAATAATCTCATTGTGGACTGCAAATATAAAACTAGATTTTTACATTCTCTAAAGAAAATGTGAGTCTCTGCTCACTGCAGAACCCACCAGCAGTGCTGTTGTGAGGAGTTCTGCTGTGTAGTTGCTCACCGGTCCAAAAGAACCTGTGACTCGAGTTTCTATGATTATCGTCTCCTTAGATACAGCCTGAGATCCTGTTTTATAGGCAAAAAAGATTAAATTACTTAGCAAAGTAATAATAAAGTAAATAATATGTCTCTCCTTTTTAAGTCAAATCATCTCCATGGGTTTCTAAAGCCTGAAATAGCACAAAGTTTAGCACAGATATGCAGCAACAGTCCAATAAATTCTTAAATGTCAAACGATTAAAGAAAATTTGATTCCCTGTGGTAAAATCCCAGCCCTGAATGACAACATGACGCTTGTCTTAGCAAGCAGCGCTAATAACAGCCACAGATATGATTTCATTTGTAATTCACTTTTAAACACACTAGTTTCCTCATTTCTTCTCACTCAGGAGCAACCAGACTAATGTGATGGTGTCTGTAATGACCCAGACAGCAGCTTTCAGCTCTCAATGCATTCACTGCAGTTATTATATTCATAAGGTAAGAACTCAGAGTTCAGGGTTAGAGCGTGTAAGAGGTGATTGTGAAGGTAAACAAAGGGAACATGGATGACCAGAGCGAGGCTGGAGATGTGTGGGTGGTTTATAGAGACGCAATCCTCAGGAGAACGAGTGGCAGTGTGACGGGGGAACGTTCACCCAGTTGTGTTGAGTTCAGTGGCAGGTCAGAGTGTTGAGGAGGTGAAGCTGAGGTCTGAGGAGGAGTGGGGAGCAGCGATCTTCATCTCTATGCGGGGGGGGATTTTGATGTGGCAGCTGGGAGTAAACAAGATGGGAATGAGACGAACTGTCACTACTGCCAGCGCATCACCATAAACCTGAAGGCATGAAGAAAAGATGGTGATAATACAGAGGCGGAGCTAATTTCACTACTCCCCTGACATTTATTGATTTTTCACAAGGTTTTCCAGATTTTCAAATTTGACTGATTGAGGTCTTTCAAGAGTATGAAGAGTATGCATTCTCTATTGGACAAAAGCTTGTACACGCCTCATTTAGAATATTTTCCTAGAAAAGAAATACTAAATATCTGAATACTGATTGTCGACTCTTATGCATATACTAGACGTGATGGTCAATGCCAGGTGAGATGTGCTCACAGCCACATTTAAACGCCTTTTTCTCCAGCTGTTATAAAGGTTGCTTCTGGACAAATGGTAAGATAATTAAACACTTAAGGTAAGTATCATAATGACTGATGTCAAGGATATAACCACACATTCAGCAGTGGAGAGCAGATGCATTCATTTAAAGGTGCTGCTCTCAGGTAAGCTGAACAACTATAAGTAAACGGACACACAAACACTTGCCATCTAGTGTCTCAGACAACATTCCAACTAACAGGAAAAGTTCTCAAAATGCTGGCTAATGTTTTTAACTTTCCTCAAAGTTACCAAAAACAATGATGTACGTCACTGGAGACTATGTTTAAATCTACTATAATATACTATTACACATCCTATTTGCAAATCTTGGCATCTGCTTTGAGTCTTCAACATTATATTTGCTGATTCGCTCTCTGATTTGCTAAACACATTTTTTTAAGCCTCATCTAACCACCAGAACACACGGAGCTCTCCATCTCTCCGCTGGCTGGCAGACCCGGTCAGGGGTGGGTCATTACCCACATCCCAGCCTTCTCCTTTCTCCTGGTTCTGAAGACCCATAAATCCTTCCCCTGTCTGATGGTCTCATTCTACCAGAAATATTCTCATGTCTGCTTTGTCTTCTCCAGCTCTGACCTTAGGTGATACATCTGACTCCAGCTGCACCCCAGAGAGAAGGCGAATGAAAAAGAACCGTATAAGAGAAAGCAGAAGACCATCAACAGAGGAGGGATGGAAAACAGTAGGAATAGTTTCATTTTTTAGAATGTGCCTCATGTGAAGTCCTGTGGGAGAAAGACTGCCAGGTACTGA
>JBAJNP010004855.1:0-31504 GCA_036877545.1 Yasuhikotakia modesta | reverse complement strand
GGCTGAAATTGTAAAGCTCTGGCCTTTGTCACATTTGTCCTCATTTATCCCTAAAAAGTTGCAGCAAAGTTGATTTTGTACCTGATTTAGAAGTTGATTGTTATGATGTCTGGTGGGCTTTTAAAGGTCCTTTTCGTGTCGTGTTTTGAACCCAAATCTGCTGTATTTTGGCATTCGGATGTTGTTGTTTTGGTGAAAATGTGATTTTTAAATTGATTGTGCTTTCAGAAGCTCCTAAATTCATGTTTAATTATTCCTAATGAAAGCCCTTGAGCTCAGTTTGGTTAATACAGTTGTATGGGACAGATAGCTGTCTGATTCATTATCATTAATTTAGTACAAGCTATCCAGCCAGGTAATAATTCTGCAGTGAGTTGCAGTCAACTGAGCAGCCGGAAAATGCAGTTCTGTAAGATTTTTTTGCAATGTTGCAACATGGTTTTGCAGTCGTGCAATTCTCGCTTTCCTCACGTCTGTATAAAGGGTTTTCAGACGTTATTGGAAAGCTGCTTCAAAGGCTGCGTGTCAATACAGCGCGCAGCTTCTTGATTGATCTGTTGCTGTGTGCAAGGTCCCCACAGAGTGTTTGAATTGGACACACAGTGCTTTGATGGTCCTTGATATTTCATTAGAATTGACGGGCAGTTTATGAACTGTGATGGGAATTTTTTCCTTGTGTTGTGAAATGTGTAGTTGCTTCAGTTCAGCGAAACCAGAAGTGAGGACGGGACTCAATGTTAAAATTGTGTCTGCCTGCATGCCTGTGTGGTTTCTAACCTTTAATGGAACGGATCTTAACCTATTTAGAGTCTATATGACCCTAAACTTTACATTTTTAAGGAAACGCGTTGCAAAGCAAACTCTCATATTCTGGTTAAATTTACCAGCGTTTGATCTGAATTCTGCTTGAATTATATCTTGTGTGCAGAACCCACAGGGTTGTGATTAAAAACTAACATTCAGAGAGTGAAAACTTTGAATCCAACTGTTCTACATTTCATGATAACCCCCCCATGATTCTCAGCTTTCAGACAGATTTAGCACAAGCCTTACTGCCGTTCTGACTGTAACAGTAAGAGTTATGCTTGCAGGATATTGGAGTGCAGCTATTAGAAATTCTTTCTCTTAACAGCAGATGAAGACGAGTTGTTTCGGGCCCCCTGCAGCCCCCCGGTGTGGAGGCCAATTAATTTCTAGATTCTTCTAAACGGAGCAATCTTTACACTCCATCAGATATAGCACAAGGAGAATGTACGCATGCTTTGTATTGTTGACATGTCTGATGTGACGTTATACAGGCTGCAGGGAAAGGCAGAGCAGATACTGTTGTGGTGTGACACTAACACACGTGTGTTCAGTAGGAGCTGCAGTGTTGAGGGTTTGTCAGGAGTTCTTGTGCAGAAATCACAGTTGGAGTTTTTGTGATGTTTGATCTGTAGATTAGATCATATAATGCTCACCTTGTTATAAACTGAAAACGAAGACAGTTTGTCCTGGTCACTGATCTGTAGTGATGAAAGCAAACACACGTCATTAATGCCAAACGGAGGTAAATTTGGTGCATAAACAGAACCCAGGAGAAAACTGTCTGCAGGGCCAATGCGACTGAGCTTACCTGAGAAAGAGTCACAAAACTGGGTCACACACACAAGGCAAAAGTTTGAGATGGACTTATGAGGCAGAATGAGGAATGGAGGGAGAGAACGAAAATATTCCCAGACTGGCCAAATAAAAACTACTGCATGAATCTGTTTCATGAGCCACAAATTTTAGCGGTTCCTCTAACAAGACAAGTCATATATCAGGGCAGTAACAAAAACTCAGTGATATACTGTACAACTATTGATTTTACACATTGGCTATAATAGAAGTAACTGAATGGATGTTAAATGAAGGTTTATCTGTGTGTGAACACGTCGTTGCTCTGCATCATTTTCTGTTTGTACTCATGGTTCAGTTTTTTTTATAGTTTACATGACAAACATGACATGGATGTTGTCATTAGCGATGCCTAAATACACACAGTACAAAGATTTTTCCAAACCTATCCTGTCTAAAATGAGAACGTGTTTTGTCCATGTCTCCCTGTTTTAATCTGTCTGTGTTTTAATAGCACAGGGTGTAAAAATGATGTGATCGTGTTTTAAATGGCTGGCAGTGTGCTGAGTGCAAAATTTCTCTCCCTTGTCTCTTTTTTCAGGTCTCATGGGGGCTTGTTACTGCAGGAGAGATAAACTCATATCACAGAGTTTTAATTGGATCAATTTAATTACTGGAAACAGCTTTATGTGACGCACAGAATATTTATTAGCACTGAAGTATGTTGGTACCTCACAGAAATGTGTTTTTCCTCGTATAAAGAGCCAGAGATTCAGTCCAGTTCTGCTGTGTTACACTGTTATTGGATTAAACCGGTTTGTGTGTAAACACAGAAGGTTACGTTGATCTGGATTATATGGCATCACTGTGCATGTAACACGCCTCCTCCAGCGCATGTAGTATAATGTGGAAAATGGAAAAATGTCCGGCCCGGCCCATGTTCACATTACAAATCTACACGGACAATTTATCAGCCCAAACAGTGATTCGGTGCAGAAAATACCAGCTTGCTGATTCAGCATTTGCATCCCGAACGGCCACATGCGGGTCCTCATGCGTGTAATTACGTCTTCTGAAGCGCATCACAACACGAGACCCACTTCAGTTCCTGCTATTGATACAACTGTATTACTCAGTATAGATAAGTTTCAAACTCACCTGATGTTTGTTTAGGATTCAGTTATGGTTTAAGGAGCGCAGAAAAACATGCATGTGGTAAAAATGTTGGGTATTAGGCATGGGTCCTTTGCATGCATGCGGATGAAAGCGTGTTTGTCTCATTATGAGCTCTAGAAGAAAGCAGTACGGACGGTGTGAAAATGGTTTCTGTCTAACAAAGGTCACATGGTTTGTTCTGATCATTAGCGCTCACTGATGCTGATGTCATCTGACAGGCTGTAGATTATAAAAGTTGTTGTGGTTGTGTGAACGCCCCACACATTCAGACAGGAGAGAGATTCTCGCAGCTCGTGGTGTCGCGGATTTCTTCCACCTCATAAAAATGTTGTTTTGTATTAACATCATTGTTTGGTTATACGAATACTATTCAGACAATTTTTAATTCTTTAGCTAGTTTTAAAACGTTAAAAAGAATAATGTTTTTGATATATATGATAAACAACATCAGGAAAACATTCTACTTGTGCAAGAATGTTTTTGAGAGAACATTTGCCAGCATATTGCAAACGTTACTTTACCCAAGTGTTCTGTGGTCTGTTTTGTAATGTCACTATGAAATGTCTGTGAATAATTTTTATTTGTTGCTTGTACACACAAAATGGTATCATTTATTATGATATATTAAGGTGTGCAATTATCAATCAATTTAATTCAGTGAATGTTAATGAATATAATGAATGAATGTCATGTAGTTAATTAGATCCATTTTTTAATTACAAATGGGGAAATAATGTTCCGTGGCTGATAAAAATGATGTTTATTACATTTCTGTTTGCTGACAGACTCTGTATTATGAGGAAGTGTCTCATTTCTCTCAGTGAGGAACATGATCATGAAGTCAGGCAGCCCACCTGCACACTGGACCGGTTCTGTTTGCCCTCCGCTGTCGCCGGAGACACGTGATAACAGCTTCCTCTGATTTCTATCTCTCCTCTGTAATGATTGAACAACACGTCTGTTGTCTGTGTTGTGGGGTCTAGATAAAGGGACTGCGGTCTGTCTGTTGGTGGTCTGGATTTTATTAGAACAGTTTTGTCTGACTAATGCCTCCATCATACTTCATATAGCGTACAGTCGACTCGTGTGGGCCGCTGGGAAGTTCATAGCTGGTTCTGGAGTTTTAAAAGAACCGGTTACTTGTGAGAAATATGATTTTGAGGATAAATGGCAGGCGGGAGAGTAGATGATGGAAGAACTGTCATTTTTGGGTGAACTATCTCTTTAAGGTCACAGCTGCTCAGAAACCGGCTCAGTGGCCAAACGCTGTCCACCTTCACTGAGCAGCACGGCTGTTCATTACTTATTATCTGACAGCTTCTCAACCCGACTATTCATTTGAGGAATTCTGTTGGCTTTATTGAAATCTTTCGGCACAGCTACTTGCCTGCGATCTCTGCTGTTAACTGTTGCCTTTTCATAGCTGTATTGTGTTTCTGCACCATGTTAGCTGGGCGTAAACCCAACATATTTTATTCCTGGTGTATTTTGAGGTGTTTTGAGGTGTGCAAACACGTACATTATACAACCTCAATATCATGTTCTTATGTTTTTACAGTGTGGTGTTTTATTTGGTATTATTGTCTTGAGTTTTAGGCAGTTCTCTGGAGCTGTATTCACTGTAATGAGAGATGAAGATGCTGGAAGTGATGTCAGAAGAGCCTCCAGGCTCCTGTGCTTCAGTTTATTTGTCACTTAAACGAGAGTCATTACCGGAATTCACAGCATCTCATGAGAGAAATATTGTTCTGTTTCTCTTGTTGCAGTAATAAAAGCAAAGTGTGTTTTTGTAAATGACACAAAATAAGCTTATAGTGAAATTACAGTGATGTCAGGATTATATGAGAACATCACATATTAACAGTGAGATAGAGATAGAGAGAGAGAGAGAGAGCGATAGAGAGCGAGAGAGATTAAAATTTGCTCTTTTAAAGTCTTGAGTTGAGGCGTGAGTTCTGTGGTGAGACCATCTGTTTATCGACCAATGGCACATTGAGTTTTGGGTGAGAGTGTCTGTTTATTGACCAATGGCAGGCTGTGTTTACTTCTTTTACAACTCCTTTTCATTGCCATGAAAGCATTTTCACAATGTATGAAAAAAGGGTTTAATTTTCCTTAAGCATTTTCTTTTAAGATTTTGAGACATGAGCTGGACATGTCCTTTATTCTTGTTTTGTGACGAGATTTGTCTTTAAATAAAGAGATTTGTCTAAATAAAGAGAGATTTGATCATTTCTCTTCCTCTCCCTCTCTCTCGCTCCCTCTCTAACCTATTTATCTTGCTCTTTATTCTCAGTTGGTTGTTAAAACAGGCCCACAGAACAAGCTATTGATTGAAATGACCTCTGAGTGTAATGAGGGCTCATATGCTAATGGTGCTTATCATTTCTGCTAGCACCCTGCAGACAGTTACGATTAAACACAGTCACTGCCGTGTCCATTAGAACCATGTTAGCGCTTGGCATAGTTATATAATCATTATGTAAATCCACATATATTTACTCTGTTGCCTTGTGCATGAATATCAGGCTAAACTGAAATAATTACTGAGGTTTCTCTGAGAGCACAGACGTTTGATCTGCTGTATATTTTACAAAATGAAACGAATAATTTTCTGAGAGAAAGTCGCTTAAAACGGCGGCTCATATTTCTTTAATGGCAGAACGTCTTTCTTCCTGTTGTCTCGCAGAAGAGTGCGAGACATTAAAATGATCTGCAGAGGGTTGGGTGATGAATCTTTATGAAAAGCTGAGCAGGAAATCTTTGTCTCAGTGCAGAAATGATTTCTTAAAACTTTTCTTGATGTCTCAGGCTGAACTGTGTTCTTCTGAAAGCTACTGTATTACCTTCAGAGAACAGAATATAAGGCATGAGTCTCTTAAACTCATCACAAACTGCTGTTGTTTGGGATTTTAACAGCTGTGGTCACTGTAAACTGATGTTAAAGTTTTGTGAGAATTCTTACATTTATTATTACTCTGCAGAAATCTGAATGATGGGTCTTCAGTACAGTGGCAAAGATTGTTGTTGTTGTTTTTAATAAACTGGTATATATAAGTAGAGCCTGAGCGCAACGTCTGCAGTTGTCATTAAATCTCCTCAGATGCGCTCGAATCGCTTTTCTCCATGTTTCTTTCCTCTTCCTCTCACTCTGTTTGTCCTCATGGTTTTGTGTTTAATACTCTCTCTAATCAGTCCTTCAGGATATAATTTCTTTGTTTTGTGCTGCGGTGAGAAGATTGAATTACATTATGATTTGATTGTTTTTTTTTTTCTTTTTTAATAGGCAGGAATAAATCTCTCCAACAGTAGCAGAAATCTGTTGATTAAATCTTGAGGAGATTCTTTGGAAATCTTCAGAATGAAAATAAATATGGTAAAAATATGTTAAACACAGCTGAGACACTGATGGCTTAAACACAAATCAAACAGGCAAACAAGTGGCAGGAGATGTGTGCAAACCTCACAGATATCAGAGGATTCTGAGCCATCTGGACCTGCGTTGCTTATTATCAAGGTAGATATTTATAAAAACAGCATCTGATGGAGACGTTTGTTGATTTTGTTCTGTTAGAATGTTGTTCTTCATTATGGCCTGTGAATGTCAGCAATAGTTGATATCAGTTTACTGTCTGTACTGTAAATGCTGTTTGTATTGACTGCACCAGCAAACTGTGCTTCAGTCAGAAGTTTTCAGACAGAAAGCTCATGTGAAATGTTTGTTAGTCTGTGTTTCTCTTATGTAAGAGTGTCAAGTTTTATTTTCATGTTGTGACGTGACCGTTTCATAATTATGATTCCCTAAACTATAATTGACTGTTGTGATGAATATGGCATGTATACATTTATAGTACATTTCATTTCTTTTAGTATTTAAAGTCTATTGATCAAAATTAACCACAAGGGAAATTAAAGACCTGCAGCCCTTCCTGTTGGGATGGTTAGAAACTTCAGCTCCCAGACAGGAACTCGCTCTCTGTGTTTTTATTCCATAGCAGATTTTGGAGTCGCTGTCCTTTTCCATGCGAGACGATGCAGAAATCATGTCCTGTCCCGAGAGGAGCCTGTTTGTGCTGCCACTGCGTCCCACAAGAGATCCCGGCTCTGAATTATTGAGAGGAAGAGCGGAGCAATCTATCACAGCAGAGGAGACGCAAGGAGGCCTGTCACAGTTTCTGCAGGGGTGAGTGATGTCGGCGAGCCACCTCACCACTCATAAACACACGCAACATCACTTTTACCTTCCTACAGGGTCCAGGAGTCATCAGCATCTGTCAGCTGATCCAAACGACCCGATTCATTCCTACACACTCCACTGTGTGATGAGGCACTGTTAGCAAACATCTGCATGTCGCGTGATGTAGCCGCGTCTCATCTTCAGTTGACTTTTGCAGTGTCTGGTTTCTTCAGAAGATTTCGGTGTGATTTCAGATTTAAACTGTAACGCTGGTACATCATCTGTGCATTTTGGCACCGCTGGCTCATTATCCCATTATTGGTTTATTATGTCATCAAAAGAGGTTAATGAAACCCTCATACATTATATTATCTGGCTGCTGGTGTTTGGCAGACAGCAGCCACTGAGAAAAAGAAGAAAACAAAGAGGTTCTGTGAGCGACTTTCCTATCTCCTGCCTAAATGTTCATCTGTCTCTCATTCTACAAACCTGACATCAGATCAAAACCACTTTTATGTGTTTAAATGATCTGATCCAGTTTTGACCTCAAAATATGAGCAAACGTGCCGTCAGTGAACAAGCTGCCAGGACGTGGTTTTTAACTGCAGAGCAAAATTGCGGTAATGGATAAAAAATGCGACAATCAGGTTTTGTTTACACAGCTGGCATTTATCCAGAGAAAGAAGCATTTAAAGTTTACATTACCATATGCACTTCAGTTAGTCAGCAAAATGTGTGTAATATTGTGCATGTAAACAAACTCAAGGACAAAAAGAGATGTGCACATATGCAGAGACGTTACGAGAGAAAGTTTTGCATTTTGTGAAATTCTTACTCCACTATTAATAACGTTGTAAGTTTATTTTAGTATGACTTCAGAACTAGTTCTTCAGCTTGCTGTGTATATTTTCACATCTGGTGCTACAGTAACGTATCAGACATGTCACTGGCCGTGCCATTGGAAGCTAATGACTTGCCTACAGTATCTGCTCATCTTGGGGGCATAATTAGCCAGTGAGTGTGATGCAGGCTGGTCCACTCGGAAGCGCTGGCATGCTTGTGTCCACACAGCTTGGCCTCTATAAAGCTCTGAGTCACAGAGCCAGGGTCCGGCTTTGTCCTCACCTCGCCAAAGGACAGACTGCAGCCACAGATGCCTCTCAGTGTGTGTGTGATGAGTTGAGCTGCTTGCACACCAGAGACGGGCTGACTGTTCTCAGTCTATGTTTTAAGCAGTATTTAGAGAAGCAGAAGCCATTATTGCTTGATAAACAGTTTAAACTGTGACATTCAACATTGTTGACACGTGATCATCATGCTGTGGCTCATTTGTTTTAAAAACAATGCCATAGAAAAACCATTATTGGCCATTATTTAACAATCCAACAAATAACCTTATTAAGAGTAGAAAAGGAAAAGGTCAAATGATGTCTCCTTAATATCTGTTTTGTTACTTCTAGACAGCGTTGAGGTTAATTTGAGATCAGATGGAGACTTTTGCATAGGTGTCTGTTCCTCAACAAACTCCCTCTTTTGAAGAGATTTTAACACCGTCTCTGACTGATATCATCATTCTGTACATTTAGTGTGTCAACACATTTGTCTTTGTTTCTACATTCATTTCTTCTTTGTTGGTTAAATTACGTTTTGGAATCGGTTATATGAAGTATAAATATTGTGTGAGTTGCGTTTGTGAAGCACGGTGCAGAGAAGAACATGCTGTGTTTGTTATTTGCAGCAGCAGCAGCACATGTAATCAGATGGTACAGTCTGTGCTTTATTTCATCACACGCATTAGCATTCGCATCTGCAGCAGGGCGCTATGATTGCGATCGGTGCCAGGGTGTTTGGGTTTGTCTCTGTAAGAGGGAACGTGTAGAGAGGGACCGAAATGCCACGAGGATCTTGAGCGTGACTCTTGGTCGCCCACTGGCAGACGTAGGAGGCAGATGTAATTCTCCAGCGACAGCCGCACACACTCTCAGTCTGATGACAGTCGCGCTGGAGAACACCAAACACCACCGCTCTCCGTTTTGGGCTGCTCTCTGTACTTTTTAAACTTTTTAGAGAGATAATGAGCTGCTTGATGTGATTATGCTCCGCCGGTTCAGTATATCCGCCACCTGATGCCTCTCTGTGCATTTGGGATTTCAGCTCTAAAACCAAAGAACTGTAAAAGTTTAGTAAGAAACTTACTGGAGGGAAATAATGATGTTTACTGTTTGTCAGTGTTGACCAGATTCACGTTTCATTACAGGTTGTGTTTATATAACTGTATGTGACCAATAATATCTTGAATCCTGAATGT
Organism: Yasuhikotakia modesta; assembly: GCA_036877545.1. Classification (NCBI taxonomy): domain Eukaryota; kingdom Metazoa; phylum Chordata; class Actinopteri; order Cypriniformes; family Botiidae; genus Yasuhikotakia; species Yasuhikotakia modesta. The sequence goes on along the minus strand of JBAJNP010004855.1, from coordinate 22,244 downwards.
GTTTTCACACTATTAATGCTCTTGCATATTTGTGCTTATTTTTCTGGTTAGTTTACAATGACAGCAGTATTTCTGTTCTGAGAATGTTTGGACTGCAGCTGTATCTCTCGCTGGTTCTGGCTGTGTGAAGCCGGCTAGCTTCTGTCGGGTGGATGTTATTGTGTGTGTCAGAACATGTCATTACTCTCGGGTGGAGGAGAACGTGGCCTAATTTGATTCGCCAGTTTAATTTTCATTCCCAAGAAGTGGTGGAGGGGGGGTCACTGATATCTCGCCCAAATTTACTGCCTTTTTTGTCTAGACATGCTGAAGTCCCACCGAGTATAAAACGAACAGAAGGATGGATGCAAAAATGTCTGATTCTCAGTTTGTCTCTTAAATCCATGGGGGCAAATAGGGACAGAGGAGAAAGTGGAAAGGGTGAGGCTATGGCACGGCAAACGGCAAGATCTGTAATCGTGTTCACATGGAAAGATGACTTTGATAAAGGGCTAGTTAGCATACCACAGATCTGATTTAAGCACACTGAGGGAGTTTACACTGAAAATCTCACTCTGGATTTGCCAGAAGGGGCGTGACCCATTTTCTCACCAAATTAATACAATATTTTGTGTTTTATTTGTTCTGATCTTCGTACGAGACACATTTGACCTGTGGCTTTAAAGTCTGCAACATTTTCTTGTAAAGGATTCGGCACACCTTTTAAAAAGCAGGTATCTTTAAACTTTGATATCTGTCACATATAATCTCTTCCCCTCTCAATGTTCTTTGCTGTTTTGGGTGATAAAAATAGCATTGGCATCAATTATGCATTGTGTAGGCTAGCATCTCTCCGTTTCATCCATCAGTTTGTTGCTTTCTGTCTTTTATCTGTAGCATCTTCTGATAAACACACTTTGCGTTTTATTCCCTCCCGTTTCAAAGCTCTGGTTGTGTTTTTTTGGGGATAATAGTGTTGAGAGATCCTGAGAGGTAGCGTGTGGGTTTAAGTGCTTCCTGTTTCGCTCTTGTTGCACAACACGTTCTCAAATGTCCCGAATCACTGAGTTTATTCATAAGCTGCTTTGCTGTTATTGAGAGTTTGTGTTTTGTGCCATTTTGAAGCAATGATTTGGTGAACATACAATATCAAAAACTATGTGAGCCGCTTCAGAAATGCTTCAAAATGTGGTGTGTCCCAATTAGATCCTTTTAAGGGTTCATCATTGTCAGGATGCTTTCTTAAAAGGCAGCGTTACTAGATTTAAGTCATGAGATTTTGTGAAACAAAATCATGAGACTGACATGTGAAACAACCAATCAGTTCAGTTTAATGCAACTAATTTGGTAAATTCAGAGAGTAGTTCTTCATCTAAGACATTTTCAGACAGACAGGTCACTCAATGGCCAGTGCTTAAAACGTGCAACATTATATGTTTGTTTGTTTGTTTGTAGAAACTGTTGTTGTTTAATCGCTTACCCATGGAGCAAGTGAGGTCTGTTAATTGCAGTAATTACAGCCACTGTTGGGTCTCTGTGATCTCATCTCATCTGCCCTGTAATTTGTGAATCAGTTACAATAGTCTTCATCCTGAGAGCTTCTGAATCGCATCAAAACAGCTCACATTTCCTACTGATACTTTTAGGTCATCTAGTAAAATAACAGTTGTTTTGATTCAATATTCAACATTTGTGAACATTTGATAAGGAGATGTCTGATGTTTAATGTACAGTCAGTCAGTCATTATTGCAAAATAAAATCCTGTCATATCGACAAAGACCTGTTCTTCTGCCTGGGGTTGTTTGACTGCATGTTGTCCTCTTCTGTTATTCAGTCGGAGATCTAGAATAAATAACCAAAGTTTTGCACATCCACCTGAAAACATGCAAACAGTTTCTCATTATAGACACTCAGTACTTTCCCAGTAAATGCTTAAACACTTTAGATTCTTTGGAAGGCTCCTAAATAGATGTTCACACCAATAAGTGGAAATTGCATTAGCACATTAGACTGTGTGCTGCATGTATATTTAGAGTGTGTTATGGAGTCTCGCGGGGAGAGCGCATGCACTGAGATCATAGTTTCTCAAACCCGTGAGTGTGACTTTAACACATTCATCCTGTGAATCTCATTAAATAGACCGGCTCGGATCTGAGTCCACGTTCTGTGGTGCAGCTGAGCTCCCTCTGAAAATGCATTCACAGGTGCCAACCTGAGACCAGACCGCCATCAAACCCATAAATCAAACTGACCTGAATTATGACATAAACCCTCCTGCCCCCAGACTCACGCTACACCTTGTGTTTTGGGGTCTAAGAAATTATGTTGACTTGATTTTGTGGGAACAATCTTTTTTGAATGTTGAATCCAAATGTTCAGATGACAGATGCTTTTAATTGACATTGTGTGTGTGTGTTTTTTTTTTTAGGAAGAAATGTGGAAAGAGACTTGCAGTTTCGCTCGTTCACACCTGAGTTCTTAAACCGCTTTCACACCTGCTAAAGTCTTGACAGACCAAATCTGGACCAAACGCTTCAGCGCTTCAGTGGAAAAAGTACCCTGTGCACAGTGCTGTTAAAATTTCCCAAAAAATCCTAAAAAGAGGCTTCAGTCCCTCAGGAAGAAGGGAGCGCAGTAATTAAAAAAGGAGATTTAAGGGAAAGAACTTCAACTTCTAATTGCTTCCGTGTTTCATCCATGCAACTCGCGATCAGTCAGTATTCATTACCTCTGTGCTTTGAAAGTTTGCCCACCATCTTCGTGGACCCCAGGGGTTTACATAAGACCTGCACCTGGTCTGATGGAGCTCATTAAAGAGATTTATTCTGATTTTTCATTTCATGCCAGTAGACCAATCGTGCAATTAAAATCGGACCCAGATTCATTGCGGTATCGTGGCTTACCGCATTTAGACTTGCATGTGATCTCCTGATCGCTGGCTCATTTTTAGATTACTGTAGGCCTCACTTCTCTGTAATTATGCTAATATCTTTCCCGCTTTCATGTCTAATAGCTGTAATTTTTATACTTCCCTGTTTGAACCCCACTGTGCGTCACGTTCACGTCCAGTTTGTTATTGTTGCGTATCAGTTTGTTGTGGCTGGTCTCCATCCAGCTCACTGGTGGCATCTGCCGAGCCGTCCGCTGCCATGCACAGAAACAGATGGTTGACCCAGCTGGTGTTCTCACCCAGACTCTCGTTTCATGGGTCATTCGACCCTGACCCAGGAAACGCAGCATCAGACATGACCCCAGCCGTTTCCTGCTCTGCGGCCAACCGCTACACGCTTCACACACACTTGCTTAGCTTTACCCAAGCATGTTTATAGCGTGCACATGTAAACATGTTAGAGCAGTCATGCAGCACACGCAGTCATGCAGACTTCAACACAAGCTGTTCCATGCTGACCCCAGATTTAACATCTGAAATGGATGAAGCCCACCTTGATAAGCCCCACAGCAGCGACGGCAGCCCCTCAGAGCAGATGAGTGTCCAGTGAAGGTCAGTGTGTTTGTAATTAGTCAGAACGTGACCTCGGAGTGAAACCTCACGAGCTGCAGGCGTAATGTGGACCATAAATCACCTCCTGCTGTCAGACCTGAGCCGAGCCTCATCCCTCATGCGTTTGGTGGGAGGAACGAAGATCCATTTCTGTACAAACTGGCATTCTGTTACATAACACTTAGAAGGTGACGATCACATAACAGGCAGCCAATATTTACACAGTTTTAAGTGCAACGCGTGACTCTGTGTTTTCTTGGCAGCTGTGCTGCTGGATTCACTGTGATGGGTCGAATGCTGGAAACTGTGTTAGAACATATTTTTGTTTCACCCAGTGGCTCTTTAAGAAGACATAGATGCCCGACCCAGTTTAATGCTGTAATGTGTCCTGACTGACTGATATGTTGATGCCCTCGTTGTGTCTCACGCTTCAGGGAGCCTGCAGGTGAACAAACCTGCCGGGAGATTTCCAGAGAAAGGGAACAGATTGTTTATCAGCGGGGTGATATTAAGATCCTCTTTCTCAGTCATATTAAAGGTTTGGTGAGGACTGAATCCTGAATCTGTGTGGTAGAGACATTTGTTATCAGACTGTGTGAAGAGAAAATAGATCATGACAGCAGCGTCTGTGGTTAAAGGTAGTTTTATTACAGACATGTTATCTGCTGAGCTTTTTTTCTAAAACACTTTGCAGGATAATTTTGAGATCATCCACAACAACAGAGCCACATATAGATCACATTTAGCATCGCGGTTGTTGCTATAGAAACAGTTTCTGAGTGTGAGGACATGAACAGGCTTGATTAAAATGATCATCCAATAATTTTAGTAACTCCAAACATGTGAACGCAGCATAATGTATAATGTGTCAGAATTAGAACAACCTGTTTTATTTTTACCTCTCGTCTGTTTTCTGTTTGTGAGGTTTGCAGCAGCTCAACGCAGATGATCTTCATCATTGTGGTCTGCAGTTGAAGATTGTTCTGCACACACCCTCTGTGGCTTCCAGCTCTGCCCCACAAATGATCTGGACAGAAATAAGCTCATTTTGCCTGATTTTAATGATATGCTTCAGAAAGCAGCATACCGGTGGCGTCCCAAACCTCAAATAAACACCAGATTTCCCCAAACTCCAACCAGGAGGATCCATACGAACCTTCTTATTAAACTCAAGACTGTGGAGTATAACAGCTTCAGAAAATGACCAGAGGCTGCAGAGTTTTCTGCGGTTTATCATCAAGACACGACCAGTAATTCCCATCAGCTGCTAAACTCACGTTATCTGACTTACTATCTGAAATAAACTTCATTTTTCAGACACAAATCCTGTCTTTTGTTTTCAGCTTATAAAAGCAAACATGTTACTGGATCTTTAACTGCTGCTTTAATTCTCCTCAGCTTATGTAATTTTCTGTTTTATTTTAAGGCTAGCAGCGCAGAGCAGAATTGCAGTCAGCCGTGGAGGTCTGTGGTACCTGGACAAAGTCTGGCACTATCTGTTGCTGTTTCCATTTGTCTTATTTGCTTGAGGAACACAGAGAAACACAGAGAAACACAACACGCTTGCTGCATCTGTTCTGATGGGAGGGACCTTCTCAGCCACTCATCTTGGCCGTAAATGATGAGACCAATCACTCTTAAGGTACGTTCTGGGTGGGGCTTCCTGTTGAGCTGCGCTTTAATGTTTCACCATAAATAAACTGGTTTTATCCCACTGGACAGAATAAGCTTCTCTTGTGACACTTTACCATTTTTCAGTATATTATATTGTCACTGTGTTCTTCATTAGCATTTACAAGGAAACGATACATTTTTTAGATTTTTTCAGGGATGGCTGTGCAGATCTTCTTTGAGGCTGTTTTGTTGCCTAAAAAGTCCAGCAGTAGCATTTAGTTGTGGATTTTCATACATATTCAGTTTCACAGGTCTGCTGTGAAATTGGAAAAAGATGCTTGTTTTTTCCGGCGTTGTGTTCTTCTCTGGTTCACCTGCTGGTTCTCCTCCAGTGTAGTTTGACCCCAGGCCCAAAATCACACATACGCTAGCGCATTAGCATGCAAATCATGAAGCAAACCACTCCAGCATCAGCAGACCTGACTGCATTCACAGGTGGTCTTTCATAAAAGACCTGGTGAAATGTCTTCATGTTTTCAGAAATGATTAGATCTCAGCTGCATGTGTAGCTGAAGGATCATGTGTAGGGAGGCCTGTAATGTCTCAGTATTAAGACAGTCTTTTGTAGATGTTGTTTTATTCCAAAGACAGTTGAGCAGAGACCGTATCGCTTCATCTTTCAGTTATTTGAGGGTTTGGGGCCTAGTTTTGGTGTGTAGGATTTAGATGAATGCAGAGAATTTCATGTCTGATTTGTCAGTTAAAGGGACAGATCAACCCTAATGATTTTTTTTTCCTTTTTTACTGACCTTCATGTAGCCTGAACCCAGATTATTATTTTCATAATGAAAGTAAACATTTACCTCATTGTATAGAGAAGGTAGAAGTGATGTATTTATCAGGTAATCTGTTCTTGAAATGTGACCTCTGCAAGTAAATGCGCACACACACACACACACATAAACACACACACACACACACACATAAACACACACACATAAACACACACACACACACAGAGGACTGGAGAAAGGCGTGCAGCTCAAGGGCACCTCAGTCGGTTTTTGGCAGCAGCTGGAATTGAACCTCATTGAATGTGACCTTTGCGTTACAAGCCTGGCCTTCTAACCACTAGGTCACGACTGCCCTGAGTTTCTACAAAACTACTACTTGTATATTTATACATTTAGCATCTGCTGTAATCCATAGAGACGTATAAGTGAGAGAGCGTTTAACAGTTTGCTCAGCTGGTTGTGTTATTGTGTTAGCAGAGCTTGTTCAGTTTCAGGGTTAGATGCATTGGTAAGTCCTGGTAAGATGCATTGAACTTGAATACATTGAAAAGTTAAAGCTAAATGTTGCTAAAAAGTATTAGGCCAAGAATCCTCAGAGTTTAACTGAATAACAATTTTTTTTATGTGCAAACTAATTTAGCCAAAAATAAAACATGCCTCTGTATAACCTACACAATGTTGAAAAACATTTGCTTTCACACCATGTAAAAATGACCTTTCTCTTTAATTCTATTTGCAGTAACCTGGCTGAATAGAACAATACGCCCCGACCTTGGTAAGAACATTCACAAATTTATTGTTTTTAATCTTTTTAGCGCACAACTGTGAACTAAAATCGAGTTCCCTGCAGAAGCACTCAATCAACATAATGGATATGAGGAGAGACACACACCTCCAGAGACACTCCGGTGAAATTCTGGCCGTTTATTCCATCACAGAAACTCTGAACTTCAGCCCTGAGGAACATCAGCCAGAACAACAGCAGTTACTCACCACAGCACAGAAACACTGAGGTCTGAGCAGTTTTATACAGCGTAGTCAACATTCAGTGATGTACACGTCATGGTGATGCCAAGAAACACTGAGCTGAAAATAGGACAGGGTGGAAAACTGGAAATTTGGCCTCTCCTCGCGTCCATTAAAACTTCTCACTTAGATTTACCTCACACAGCTAATGGGTTCAGGGTAGACAATCTTTTCCAAACAACAATTTTGCTTGTTGAAAATCTCTTCAAATCCTGATAGCTTATTGTATATAAATATATTTTTACTTACAGAAGATCTATAAAAGGAGGCGTGGCTTTCAAAACTAGAGTTGAGTTGAGTTGAGTTGAGTTTAGCTTAGTTTAGCTTAGTTTAGCTTAGTTTAGTTTAGTTTAGCTTAGCTTAGCTTAGTTTAGTTTAGTTTAGCTTAGTTTAGCTTAGTTTAGTTTAGCTTAGTTTAGTTTAGCTTAGCTTAGTTTAGCTTAGTTTAGTTTAGCTTAGTTTAGTTTAGTTTAGCTTAGTTTAGTTTAGCTTAGTTTAGTTTAGTTTAGTTTAGCTTAGTTTAGTTAAGACTCCACATAAGTCTATATCTTAAGTCTCAAATTCATACTTGGTTCATAATGAAATTTAACAGGACAGTGTTCCTCAGTGCGTGTACTTACAAATGTCAAAAGTGCTGACTCATTCACAGGAAATGTCACGTACAGTAAATGTCACGTACAGTAGAGAGCTACAGTACGAGGGAAGACTCCTGTAGGTGAGGCGTTTGAACAGAGGAGCGTGATGTTGACAGTCCTTGAGCTGGTGAGGTTTCTCTCACCCTGAACACCCAGATGTGGTCGTCAAGGACTTTGGCTTGTCTAATTACAAAAGCAATTCCATCAACGTTCTAATAATAGCCACAATGGGTCCCTGGCACCTCATTTTACAAAGTGACACTGTAACAATGCTGAGGTATCGACTCCATCTTCCTCCAGCCAAACTGATTGTCACAACGTTTTTTGAATGGTTTACCTTATATTCCTGTGTTTTAACGCTGTATATTTACAGTATTTTGTGATCTAATACAATCAGATAACATTTTCCTTTATATATTATATTAATTATTATATGTTTGTGATTTTCGCTTGTGTTGTTGGTCTAACACATGTTTGTGGATGTACTGTAATCTCCATCACAGTTTATGTAATGTGCTCCATGTGATCATGTGACCTCATGCTGGTTTCCACATCACTGTAAAAAAAAGTCACATCACTGTTAAAGCTGCAAATGATCAATGTTCAGAAAATCCCATCAAATCCTGAGATATGAATGACAGATATATGAAATATCTTTGGAGACAGGAAGAGCTGTTGAACTCTGATCAAGAATTGTGTCGTTTTTCTCCTCTTCTGTGTCACATGACAGCCATCATCAGACAGAACGGCGGATCAGTGAGAGGATGAAGATTTGAGTCGGGATTGAGGTTTTAGGCTTTCAGGAGAGAAACTCTGTAAATCCTCTGAGTCTCATTTCGGTCCCGGCGTGTGACGGTCTGTGCACAAAGAGAATGAGGGTATAATATATTATTTTTTTGGTTTGTTCTGAATTTAGGCACAATTGTATTGATACGCACTTCCTAAATATCACAAACCTTTTGATAACTTTGAGAGAACGTTAGCAAACATTCTTAAAATTCTACCTGTTAGCTATGTCATTTATAAGTGACCTCTGCTGAATAAATGTAGACGTAACTTAAGCGATATGCATGTAACATGCAGCCATACAGCCGCATGAAAGCTGCATGAGAGGAGTTCAGTCTCCGGCTGCATGTAAACGTTTACGAGCCTCATTAGCACCTGTTGCAGGACTGCAGGATCTTCCAGCAGCATCTGGTTTAAATATTTCATTCTGACTTTGATCACTGCATTTATTCAAGGCTGAATAAATGAAAACTTCTTGAAGCCTCCGGCCCTCAATAACCGTGTGTTGACAACTGAGTGGCTGCAGTTTAAACTTGTTAGACAGACTCGCAATCGTTCACCATAAGAATGTAATCAAAGACAAACTGGAAGACAGTTTTGACCTCTGAAGCTCCGGCTGGGAGTTGCAGGCGCTGCCAACAGGTGCTTTTAAACTCAGAGCAGATATAAACAGACATTATTGGATGTATAAACCACAGATATTTCATTATGTTATAGTAGATGTTTTAACAGTGTTTATCTTTTCAGTGGCTCTTAAAGTGTGAAAGGGGTTTATATAAATTGTATTTTTTCCATCTCTGCTACTGTACCTCAAACATCAACGCTCAGCGCAGCTGCTGGTGATGGACTCAGGCTTGCGTCAGATGTCAGCCAATCAGTGTTGTCCATCAGACTTGCTATTTAGGACTGAGATGATTGGCTTTGAGCAAAACTGCTCTATATAGCTTGTTTTAATGTTTACAAAGCCTCTGTAAGACTTATCTTAACATGTGTTAACATCCTAACAGACAACATGTTATGGTTATCAGAATGGTATAGATAACCTGATAACTGCTGTTAACTGAGCAGTATTAGCTGGTAGAAAGTTAATATTATCTCACATTAACTGATCATATTAACCCTTTGTAAACAGTCACTGCTCTATTTTATTAATAACCCAAAAGTTGATGTTTACATGAATTAACATTACCAGCATTGCAAATGAGATTTGATTTAATTTTATTTAACTTCATTTGTTTTCATTATAGATTATTGTCGTTTATTGATATACTGTTCCTTTCTGTGTTAAGTAATACTTTATAAGTCTTTTCTCTTCTCACTGCAGTTAACAGAACAGACGTACGGACAACTGGTGCAGTCAGCTGTGGATACCGCTGAGGATTGTGGGAGATAAATACTGTAGGACTGTGTTTACATTTGGCTCATGCACACTGTTAGCATTCTCATGTGTTTGGGAGCTCTGGGATCTAATAATTCTCTCCCAGTAAACTTTTCACGCTGGGTGACAGAGCAGTGTGTAATATTTTAAATCCACAGGCCTGTTTGGCTGCCAGTAAAGCAGAATTCTCCACAGAATAGTAGATCCTGCGTCTCCTGATGCAAATAAACCGCACAAATAAGATTGGCGAAGACAGTCTTAAGTTTTAATGAAGCAAACGCACTGAGGAAACTGTCTTGCATAAAGCTGTGGAGAAACTGTGGTTCTGTTTCTCAGAGCCCATCTTTGCTCTATTTCCAGCACGCATTGGGTCCCAGTGAGTCGACTTAGTGTAGCCTGACAGATGTATCAGCTGCGCTTTAATTACGATGCAGGCTTCAGCCCAAACTCATTAAAACATGTTGAATAACAAAACACGGGTTGCCTGAGATCATTTGTCCACCAGACAACAAAATGCCGTATTCCAGATGAACAGATAATTTCTGTGCAATAAACGGAAAGCCAGCTGCCTCACGCGAGGAAGATTTATCTCCGCTGAGCTCGCCGGTCTTGTTCTTACACACGGGCTGGAAACTGATGGGTCACTGCAGCACCTGTAAGAGACAGAACTTCAGGTCCAGATGTCTCTGATCACAACAGATGGTATCGTGGTGCTGTCGTCACGGCCTGAATGCAGCAAAGGTGATGGACTTTTACATGATATGTATATTTATTTTTTATTTTTAGGTTGATGTATGAAAGTGTAAATTCTGTGGCTCTGGGTTTTATCAGAATGTTGCTCCACATTGTTTGTGTTGTGAATCCACACAGCTCATACCCATCGTGTGTCTTATTTTCTCATTCTTGTCTCATTCTTTTTTCTAGGTTACATCACTTCCTGTCACAGGAGTTCATGGGTGTTTGTTTGTTTCCACCTGATAAAAGAGTGTGTGTGTTTCTCCTCAAATAGAAATGGAGCCTTTACAGAGAGCTCCACCCTCATAAATTATGGAAGCATTGAGTATATTCTACATAAACACTCACACGGACACATGCACAGTCCCATAAAAAATGAAACCGGCCACAGACTCACACCCGGCTGCCAGGACAGAGAGTCACCAGACAGGGAATTAAAGTTTATGATGCTATTGTTAGTGTGCAGGGAAGATTACTGGACACACACAAACTTTTAAAAGCATCTTACTTGCTACTTAAAAATAATGTTTGTGATGTTTGATATAACATTAAAAAAGTTCTACTAACATTGCTGCAATGTTTTTATGATAACTTTAAATGCATTTTAAGAGAACGTTGTTGTGAGAACGCATGTCCGCCGTCAGCGATTACATCACCAGAGATATAATCCATCACACCAGCGCTGAAGATTTTAAACAGCTGCTGCCTCTGTTTGCTTGTTCTTGCATCAGAATCTCAGTGTGCCACAGATACAGTCACACACCATCACGTCACCATCATCATCTCTCCCATCAGCTAATATACACCTGAAGCAGAGGAGCAGTAAAATTAATCTTTACATGAGTGGAGAAAAGAAAGTAAGATTGAAATTCATGAGCACAATAATGTCCAATCTAGCTGTACAAACATAAGACCACACCCCCATTTAGCAAACCACGCCTCCTCCAGTAGTGTGCAGAGCTGTGAAAATACACATAGTTTGACAGGCAGGAAGGACGTCCAATCATTGCATTCAGACTGAATATAATTGTTGGATGAACATTTTATGAACATTTATGAGACTTTTAACTAGCATAACAAAAAATGTTTCTGGAAAAGATGACCCACCCCTTCTTTAATAAAAGACAGAAGACAAACACTGGAATAACCTGCAATGTGTGTGAAAAAAACTAGACTTTGGTTGTTTTCATGTCGACTCCAGTAGGATTGAAACTTGAAAAGACTTTTTTAGTTGATCATCATGATACGTTCACAGTGTTTATTCTGAGGTGAAGGTGTCTCCAGTGTTTGACAGGCGCTAATGAGACGTGAAGCTCTGTGGTTTCTCCAACATTTTTCTCTTTGAAAGTTGTTCTTTTTCTACAGCGAGGAACCCAGGCAGCATAAAAGTGCAGAAGAGCAGAAGAGTGGATTGTCATTAGAGGAACATCTGCTGACAGACACATGGCTCTGTTTTGGTTGAGGAATGACCTGTCATTAGCAGGAATCTGAGAACTTCCATCTTCAGGCAGTGACATCACCAGAAGATCAGAAGTCATGCTGGAACGTGTGACGCTCTTACCTGCAAATCTCTCTGCTGTTGTTGCAGGTAATTGAGTTTTGATCCATACGTCTCTCTGTATTTAGCTGTTAGACTGTCAATGTGTTTCAAAGGACGTCTGTTCCTCGTGCTGTAAGTTCTCATCAACATGATGGGCACACAGCAGGAGGGGCCGGGTAAATGCTCTCCATAAACCGACACCACAAAGATGCGCTTGTGTGCCATATGAGGAAGATGAAACAAGCTGTCTCACTTTTCACAGTGTGTTCTTTTATGATGAATGATTTCTTCCTGTTGCGTTGGTGCGTATCGCACACATCGTGATGTCAATGTAATTTTCGGCGCTAAGTGGAATTTAGTTTGATTGTTGCTTGAAAATGTTTGTGGATGTTGCTGAATTTCTCATTTTAATAGGTTGCTAATTTGTCTCAGGTGAGGCTGTAAAAACCTGTCAGGATCATTTCTGTGTCGTAATTCACCAGAAAATCAGAAGACAGACGTAAGAACAGATTTTGCTTTGGAAAAGGAGCCTGTTTTAGAACCGCTAATATGTTTTAAATTACAACATTGTTTTCATTGATAAAACGTTTAGTAAACATGGTGCAAAAGTTCATGATGAATAATGGAATATATTAACACTTGAGTTAAATGACTGATCAAGCAATTGTATCATTTCTGTTTAGTTCAGTAATAGTTCAGTAATATTGTTGGGTTGTTTGATAGGAATCACTCATCTGAGGTCCTGACAAAACATCTCGATGGGCTTGAGGTCAGAACTTTTAACTGGTCCACTTCAGAAGATCAATTTCCTTCTGATTTATTCCTGTTGTCCTGTTGCATCACCCAACATCTGTTGAGCTTCAGTTGTTGGACAGATGGCTTTAGCATCTCCTGAACAAAGTTTTAATAAACTTGGGAATTCATTATTTGGATGATGAAAGCAAGCTGTCGCTGGTCTGACAGTAGTACTTTCACATGCTCCTCCGAAACTGGAATGTAGAATTGATTTCTCCCAACAAACAGCTTAACTTGAGTTTTGTGCCAGTCAGACACATCAGCATATATAAGCACCTCTATATACGTAGATTGAATTCCTCTCAGCCATGAGTTGATACCAGTTCATCAACACTGATGCTGTTAAATGTATGACAGTATATCCAGTGCCGACCTTCATCCACAGAATGAAAGCCAGACGTCTGTTGTAAACATCAGTTATATAACATCTGAAGCACAATCAGGTAACCTGATGAAAGCTCTGAGGAAACCGTTGTCTGAAGGTCAGATAAACCCTCTGTAGGGTCTTCACATTTGAATTCATGCTGCTAGGAGCTGTGAGCACAGGAACAATCAGCTGTATTATGAAATTGGTGTTTTTGAAATTAGCTTCTGCTTTCTCTTTACAGTTTTGTACACATACGGTATATAAATCTTAGTTTATCTCAGTTTCTCTTTGCAGGTATCAGACTGTGAATATTTACATTTGTGTAGTTGGTAGATACACAATTTGTCCACAGCAACAGAACATTTAAAGCAAATTTATTATCAGTTTGTGTTCCTGGGAATTTTTTGGCAATATTGACAAAAGTCAACAACAAACAATACTTTATAATAGTATTTATTTGCTGTGATGTTCCACTATAAAACACATTCTGTATAGAAAAAAAACTGTGAGACATCACTAATTAATTAAATGGAAAAACTAAATCTGTAACTTGGATGGATTTTTTGCAACTTGGTCTTGAATTTTAAATGACAGGCAGGCGACACAGAATCTCTAAATCTGTTTGTGCTAATTTTCTGAAATATACCCACTGGATTCTGCTAAATGTTTTAATAGACACAACATATGGTTTTATTTTAACACTGCTGCTTATATTACACACTTAAAGAACTGCCTCAGGCTCCTGCTGACGTTTGCCCTCAGTTTTCCTGTGACCTTTAGTCTGACTTTGCTTTTGTTGTGCAACTGTGTGTCTAAAGCTCACAGACTTACCTGTCAGGACTTTTGGGGTTCAGTCCTGTCTCAGAGGAACAAGGGTCATTTCTGTCTTGTTTATTCCTTTTTGTCCGCCTCTCTCTGGCTGTCGCGAGGGCTCTGTTATGGCTGTCTGAATGGCCGGAGAGCGGTCAGCGTTAGCTGGGCAGCGTGTTGTTTATTTAAAGGCTGAGACAGAAGCTGACCCAGCGAAAAGGAGCGTTTGTGTGCCAGAGACCAGGATGCCAAGCTCCTCTTTCCTGCCATTCTGCTGCAGTGTCTGCCAATGCTAATTTGGAGCCTGGAGTCTTATGAATAAACTCACAATAAATAACCTCAGATCGGTTCAACTCCAAGTTGAAAGCTGCAGTCAGGAGTAAAACTACACAGGCATTAGCCTTTGTTAGCCAGCATCCCAACTGAAACAGAACTCATAAATGTGATTTAAAGCACTACATAGGGGGCAAACAGAAGCTATCAAATGAAGCCCTGAAATGTCTCTTATACAACCATTTTTTGTTATTTATTTAAACATGGTCACATAAAAACTGACTATTCTTATTTTTTAATGGAGTACTGCAGTGTTAATTGAGTTTTGAGTATAATGAGTTATCTATAAATGTTATTATTATGCATTATGTAGATATTTAAATAATACGCTTTGTGAGGAGACAACTCTTACAATGCCTACATTTGTGTTTTTTGCAGGTTGCGTTTCTGCAGATTGGTGGAGATTGGAGGTTTGTCAGAGAGACTGAAGTTTCTGAAAGGTGACTTCCTGTCTCGCTTTAATGAAACCACCAGCCGTCCCTCGGCTTACAGAACACAGCAATGAGAGGAAAGGTAGATTTAACCTCATGCTCCTCTGAATTTGCATTTTCTTCCAACCTTGGAAAATCAATGCTGCTTCTGAACGTAATATATGTGAGATCAATGGCTTCCCTCTCTGGCTGTTTCAGGTACCCTGAGGTGTGTCCCCCCCCCAGCCTCCCACCCCCCGCCTGCCGCTGAGGTGGACTTCCTCTGGGTAAGACAGAGATCATGTAGGTCCATTAGCAGGCTCCTCACGCTGGTGGCGTCAGAACCTCCTGCTGCGTGTTGGGCTGTTTTCACCTCGCCTGTGGAGGAGAGATGCAGACAGACAGGAAGGTTATAAAAGCTGCAGCGAAGGATGAACACGTCTAGTTCTAATCCTAATCTATCTATCAGAGAAAGAGAGAGATGGATGGATAGACAGGCAGACAGATAGACAAGGTAAAACACAATGGTGCTAATAAATAGTGTTGCAGGAAACACTGGTGACCTATTGTAGCTACTAGCTAGTCATCGATTCGTGGCAGCACTGCTAATTAGCGCTGCTTATTTGAAGCTTTTAGCTCAGTGTTGGGCCAATTTAACCCTAATTGGAGTTTCTTATGTGATATAGTTCCATTAAAATATCCATTAGAATTTAATTGCGTGAGAGAAGCGTTCCTGTGATCTAATGATAAACGTAACCAAAATGAGTAACACCATGTGGCCTGTGGCTTTTATTGAATCTGTTAGTACAAATGAAGTCCTGCAGCATCCAGGTCTTCACCTGCTACAGCAGTTCATACCTGTATCGATCGATCGGCTATTACTTTAAAACCACGCTGGGCTGTAATTGAATGCGTTTTAGGATAATGTTCCTGAGACACACTGTATATAATCACCTACATGAATAATTGCACCATGCAGGGCAAATAATCCACACAGGCCCCTTTATCTGGGGCAAATGATTTCAGGAGATAGATGCACCACACTGACTGAGCTTTTGCAGTCGAAACCCATTTTAAAGTTTCTCCTGTTAAACTCTTGGGAACATTTATGCAGACTATTGTACTAAAGTTTATTGTGTTTTGGCTGTTCAGTTACACAACAAGGATTACGGCTTATTTTTATTTTAACTTTCTGTGATGAACTTCTGCTCAGGTAACAGTTCAACAACAGTTGATTTGTTTTGGGGTTTTTTGTGTTAACAGTTAAACTAAAGTAACAGTTTTATTTCTGCACTTAAACTACATAATCATGTCAGTTATGCCGACAGAAACCAATTTCATGTATTTATAAGAAACTTTACAGTAAAATTGCATAAAAGATGGCTGCTATTCTCTGTGTAGTTTATTGTCTGGCTGCTTCAACACAAAGTCCAGTGTGTGTGCGTGTGTATAAGTGATCACACATGTGTAAGACTAAATATTCTCTAAATATTCTGAGAATTTGATACACTACAGTGTCCCATTTCACTTTTAAAGGCATTAAAAGCACAAATCTCTGGCTGTTTAGTGAGATGTCAGATATGTTAGATAAGCTGTTATGTAACAGGAGCTCAGCTTGTTCTAAAAACATCAAGTGTTTCAAACGAGGATTCTGAGAAAGCAGAAAGTTTATCAGAAACTGATTGACATGATAGATAGATGAATCTCTTTCTCTGTGTTGTATAGATGTTTAAGTGCAACGTGTGCCTCACAGCTGTGTGTGTGTTCAGTACAGTATTATTGAGACTGGCAAGCAGTGAATCAGAAAATGAATCACAGCAGAAACATCCACAGATCTCACTGGTGATTTTTCAGAGAACGGTATTGAACAGAACAAAAAGCTAATCTGTTTTGGCCCATTAAATCTTACACATACGCTCCTCGTGGAGGTGTCTCTGGGAGAGGAGCGCGTGATTCATTCTACACCTCCACTCAAGAAATCTCTGACTCATCTTTAACAATCAATCCCTGCCTTTGTGTAACTGACTCATTTACGCTTGGAAGGAGTTGTGCTGTAATGCCAGTGTGTCTTGTTGCTAATGAGCTTATGAGACTCCAATAATCATATAAGCATTATGAGTGTTTTAAAGGAGCTTACGTGTTAATCGCACCCGTTATGTGTCCACTGGTAAGAACCGCTAGCTAAACTTCTTCAGATGTTGTGAGGTGTTATTTTTTCCTTGCAACATAAAAATTGAACCTGTGACTTCAGTATTTGAATAGCTACGATTTATCATTTTCTCCTTTCTGTTGTCAACTGTGTTTGAAACATTATATTGCATCCATTTAATTTTTTTTCATTATATATATATATGTGTGTGTGTGTGTGTACATCAAAACAGTTTTATAATTATTTAAACATTAAGAAATGACCTGAAAATGTTCTTGTTAAGGGAAACTTTAGTTGTGTTTGTGCAGCATCTGGATGCAGAAGATGTTTGTTCACACAGATGTGTTAAAGTGAAGTGGAGTGCAGTGGGGTTTGCCGACTCTTTTCCCTTTTGTGCTGGAAGTGAATTAATTGCTTGTCTTCAGATGAAGAGCAGCGCAGCTCAACACTCGGGCTGCATCTATCTGGGGCAGCAGCCGACACACGGTTCGCTGACTCGCCTGCCGCCCGCTGTCTGAGTCACAGAGGGGGTGAGACATTCGGCAGTGTGTGTGTGTGTGTGTGTGTGTGCAAACAAAACACAGGAAAACAAACCTTGAGCAGCACTTGTTTGTCACGAGGGAAGGAAGCGCGACCCTGGCGAAAGGTTTTAGCTGGTGACTTTTATAGAAGGTTTCTGCATTTTAATAACGGGGTGGAAGATTCGCTCGCAGTGTTTGGACGGATGAAAGATGTTTTATGAGAGTGTGTTGCAGCATGAATCCGTGGTTGCGCAGTAGCTGAAGGTCATTCTGGTAATGATGTGCTGTAATGAAACTCTTTCATTTGACTGGGATGTTTGGTGCTTCTCCTCTGCGAGAGAATTTTTTTTATTTATGCATTTGGCAGATGTTTTTATTCAAAGCGACTTACTGCCATTCAACACACACAGTATATGTTAGCCGTTGCTTGGTTTCCTATAGAGCATCACATGAGCAGCGCAAAGGCTGTGGGTTTGATTTTTAAAGAACAAACATATTAATCAGGTGTATGACTTAAATGCACTGCAGTCAGTTTGGATAAAAGCATCTGTCAAATGCATAAAAGTGTAACATAATTCCCTAAGATTACAGTATATGAACGATTAAAGCTCAGATGCTGTCTGAACAACTGCAGTATCAATAGTTCTGAATTGCACATACAGTGGAAACTGTCTGCACTGGTACAGCAGCTCTCGGTGTGTCGCTGGGTTGTATTTAACCACAATCTGAGGAAACATTTGACACGCATGTGTAAGATTTTCCCATGACACGCTCAGAGGCAGGACACATGTATGTTTTCCTCATTTCTTCATTTTTTGTACCTCAGTCCACATTGATTGGCGGTCTGGCTGAAATTTGACAATAAACACAATATAAAAGTGTCTCAATATAAAATAGGGCTATATTTCAGACATGAAAAAATAATGTGACTCACTGTCTCCGTGGCATTTGCAGTCTCGCAAAATTTCTGCAGTGATCTCTGCGTACGTACTGAAGTTTCACATGGACAAGTTAAATTATAATCCCAAAACTGTGAGTCTGCCGCAGGTTATATAGACAAATATATATAGACAAAACTTTGTTGCAGTTACATTGGTAGAACTTTAACGTTTATATAATGTATATCAAAAAGGTTATTGTTTGTGGAGCGTTTTCAAAATGTTACAAAATTTGAACAAAATAAATAGATGCTTTAAACAATCCTAGAACTTTTAAAATAACATTTGACGTTTTTGTAGGTTGATGGAAACGTTCTTACAACTTCAGGGTCTGTGTGGACAGAGAAAGGAAAGACCTGCAGTCAGAGGATTAGTGCTGAACACATCAGCCTCTGTTTCAGTCGTTCATTCAGGTTCAGCTCTCACAGACGGGTCATCGCTGCTATCATCCGCCGGCCCTCAGCTTCACCGATGAACATCAATCAATACTGGACTGATGTGTTTCTGATCTGCTCCTCTTCAGCACTGAACTGTAATCTAATGAGTGTTTTACACACTTGTGTTAGTGTGTTGTGTGTTGTACACAGTGTTGTGTGTGTTTGTATCTGTGTGGACATTCTGTTCTAAATATCATTAGATTTGAGTGTCACTTTTCAGCAACCAGGACTAAGGGCTTGCAGACGTATGAGGAGGTTGTACAGGCGTTGGGCTGGTGCTTGTTCTCGTCGCTGCAGTGGATGGTGACACTGATAAAGTGTTTTTGCTGCCCTTTTCTCCAGAGAGGCAGCGGGACACATGAATAAACGCTGTTTGTGTAGCTAACAAAGATCTCTGCTGTGTTGAGTCTACGGGCCTTTGGAAAAAAAAAACATCCAGTTCTTTAACCTTGAAAAAGTTCTCAGTGATTTCATTAAAGAAATAAATAACTAAAAATAAAATCTAACATGGTTAGTTTCTCTCAGGACATTTCAGATTTGTTCTTCATTAGCACAGGAATGTTTGTGGCATATGTCAGGGTGAAGAAAGAACAGCAGCATTTTTGTTTTTCTTCAAATAAATACTGGGCTGAACTGTTGAGAGGAGATGAAGGTGTTTGACTGAAGTTACACGCTTTTGTTTTGTTCTCTTCTGATGACCAGCAGAAGCTTTGATGGTTTATGAGGCGAGACTAGATCAGATTTAGTTCACTGTGATTAATCATATAAACATGTTATATTAAAATAAACACACGTCTCATTCCTCTATTGGGTTTATTGTTGAGAGTAGAAGTTTGAGGACGTTTCTGCTTCTTCAGGCACAGAACGAGCAGATGTTGAGGGAATCTGAAACCGTTCTGAATTACCTTTATCTGAAGACAGGTTATGAGATAATGTCACCCTCCAAATTATTCTGGAATCTCCTGCCTTCTTTTTTTGTTTAATTTTTCTCCTCTCTTCTTTCTCGTCTTCTCTATCAAGCAGAAGATAGATTCAGATCATCTGAATTCTGTTCTGCTTATGGACTGAGTTTTGTTTAAAGTTTTTATAATATAAGTTTTTGAGGAATAATCCAGGGATCAGAGGAACCAATCGTGAGTCCGGATCTGATCCGAGGCTAATTATTGAACTTTAACTTTCAGTTAATGACAACAAAAAGTAAAACTGGAACGTTGTGGAAATATTGTGTATCATGATCAGTCATTGTTGCAAAACTTCCTCTGTAATTAGTGCCTTTAAAGAAAGAAAAGATTTTTCCATTGGCTTGTTAAAACATCACAGAGATTTTTCTCATTCCTGAGGTTTGTCCATCAGGCAGGTTTCTTTCCCAAAGGAAGAATTTATTGGTTGCAGTTGAGTCGCTGAGAGGAAGTGAGCGCAGTTCAAATATGTGTCCTAAAGCTCCTTCTAATAAACAGATAGACAGTTATCCTTGAGATGAATGAAATGTACATTTTCATATGAACAATAATTTGCTCTTGAAAGACTTTGATGATAAATGTTTCAGACTTTTGACAGCAGACTTTGGTGTTGGCCAGTCAGAGCACAGTTTGAGCCAATATTGAGATCTCTTCTAAATCTCTGATGGGCAGGAGCCAAAGGTGAGGTGTGAGATGTTACACACTTAAAGGTAGGTTAGGCAACTTTGGAGTGGTTAGCAATAGCAAGCCAGCTTTAAAAGCATAAGGGCATGTATAAGTAACCCATTTAAATGTTGATTTCATATGTAGCTTTAAACAGAGGAACAGTTTGTCAAGCCAAAATATTATCCTGGAGTGTTTGTCTTGCTTTTTCAGCTGCGTTTCCAGTCACTTCATCCTCAAACACAGTTTGATTGACAGGAGATGGAGGAAGCCTCTGTCCTGCCTGCGGGATGTATTGATAAACAAGCGGCTTGATGACAGAGGTCAGTTTTCCACAGAGCAAATGGAGCTGAATGGACTGTGAACCTGATCATCTGTTGCTTTTTCTCAGTGAGGGGAAGACAGACGCAGACAATAAAGATGAGCGAGAGTAAAGCTAAACAAATAAACTGGAAAATTTATGTGTGCACAAATTGCTCAGGGGGAATAATGATATCATTTGCTTCCTTTGACATCTCTGTTGTTTTGGAGGAGTCGCCTGCTGGAGAGTCTGTCAGTCGAGCAAATCTGTGCCGTTGGTGGATGTTAAAGGAGAAGTTTCTACACTCTTCAGCAGATTCTTCAGGTCTGGTGTGCTGCACAAGCTATCAGACGTTGGAGCCCTTATAAGGAAACGGAGCAGAGCTCTTAGTATAACAAAAGTGCAGAGAAATATTGCTACAGAGGGGATTATAATAATCAATGATGTGAGGCGAATAGACAGAACCATTTTAAAATGAGCAGGCACTGTTCCCAGCTAACATTCTCCTAACCTTTACATTGAGCAACAACGTTTTTTAATGTTGTTTTAAATGTTCAAGATGGCCAGTTTTATAGATGTTGTTGTCATTTTATTGCTTGGTTGTAAGAACATTATCCAAACATTTTTTCAACTCTGTAATGTTTTCAAATGTTCCACTAACAATTTAGGATTAATTTTTTTATATATGATTTTAAAAATAGTACCATCATTACTGCAGGAACATTATAACTTTGAGGGACCTTTGAGAACATTAGCCAACATTCTGAGAACATTTCCTGTTAGCTGTGTTTAGCTATTTATTCATATTAATCCAGAGAGAGAGAGAGAGAGAGTTTCTTTGACAACACAAGATGTTGGTTCAGCACAAGGCGTTTATCCATGAACGGGTTTTACCTGATAAAAACGCAGTGAACTAGAAGTCAGATTACTTTAAGAAGATTACTTTGGGGTCGCTACCATAGCAACATTCATAAATTGTTGTTTTCCATTGGTAGCTGAGAGTCCTGATGAAAACCAGACGTGCTGCAGAACCAAGTGTCTAAATAAAGGCATTGTTGCATGACTGCAATGGCACCTGACATGAACGCACATGCCCAATCTTCTGTTTTGCTCATAAAAAGCAAATAACAGATCATTTACTGCGTTCACTTACAGTGGGCTTGTTTACGGCTGTACCCTCAAGCGATCGCTGTTCTGATTAAATGGTGTCGGATTGGTATCAGTTTCAACACAGTGAGAAACTTCCTGAGAATCTGTCGTCCTCACCAGAACCTGATACGATGACAAAGATCACTGGATTTGATTTATTGAAAGAAGAACTGATGCACACACGCGAGTAACAGAAGGCAACGCCATTATGAAATTGCATATCACTAAATGTCTTTCTACATTGCCAATTTAACAGCATGTCGAGCTACCAGGGAACGTTTTTGGCTAACATTCTGTAAAAGTTCTCGCCAAACGCATTGAAGGTGGGTGTAATCGAGGAAAGGGGCGGAGTTGTGATGGCTGGACGCTTCACTTCTGGTCTGTGGAGCAAAAGGGACGAAGTCTGGAAAAACAATGTAGTG
>JBAJNP010004854.1:0-31507 GCA_036877545.1 Yasuhikotakia modesta | reverse complement strand
TCAATCCCTTTGAGCTCTTTTAAAGGGAAGAGAGACTCTTGCATGGCCTTGTTGTTGGTGGACGTTTTTGTTTGATGACAGTCTTTAGAAATTAGTTGTTTGGGAATTAAATTCAGCAACTTTTCATTGTCATTCATCAGTCTTTCTTTATCCTTCATCACAGTTTGCAGTTGTGCTAGTGCCTGAACCTTTGCCTTCTCTGATTTTATTTCACATTCCATTCTGTCAGTCTCGCACATTTTAAGATGCTGTCGAATTTGTGTGATTACAATCATAGACCATCCATCCCTCCTGCTGTTTGTCCTTAAACGCTGTGTCTTTCCATAAGCTCTTTTGATGTCAGGCAGGTCCCATTGTCCATTCTCAGGGTTCTTAATGCCATATTTCATGCATATGTCACCATGGCACTTCCTTAGACCCAGCCTTTTTTCCAAATACTCCTTCAGGTTGTTTTTTATCTGGTCAATGGTTGTATTTGGAGGCTCTGTTCCATGCTTTTCTGTTGTTGATTTCAGTGCAGGATTATCACCATTGATTTGTGAAGACTCAGCCATGGCAGTGGGGATGTGCTCTCAAGAAGCAGAACAAGGTGTTAAAAGTGCTTATTTAAATGCAAACAATTGTGAACCAGAGATCCACAGATCAGCTTTTAAAAGAACATCTTTTAAACTTAAATGAGCAATGAATTATTCTACATCAGTTAATTCTTACAGAACAATTATCTGCATATTATAAAATAATACACACTTGTTGTTCAAATTGTTCTTTCTGAATTTAGTATCAGAAACCTTAGTTTACACTAGTACACTTCAGATCCTTCCATATTTTTCAAAGGAAGGGAATTAACTTATAGCATCACAATATAGTTTTAGAAACTGATTTTCTAAACATTTTGTGGGCTTTATCATATAATCAAAACACAGAGGGTACACTTAAGGGTTAACACCAATCAACAATCACACAAAAACAAACAAACAAACTCCTCTCTGACACAGCAGAGGATAAACCAAACAATTAACAAAATAGTGGCTACTGATTAAGCACCCAGTCAAGAATCCAAAATTCTTGCAGCAATTTTAGTACCAATCTATTTACTAGCTCCTACTGGTTCACACCCAGTCAGAAATTCCAAATGTCTGCAGTGACTTCAGGACCAAGCTACTACTTTTAAGCTCCTACAATCTCAAGGTGAACGGACCAAATTGTTTCCTTAATAATTCCTACAGACATTAAGAGAAAGGACCAAGCCACAGCTCTTACAGTCTCTAAATGAACAGACCGAATTGTTTCCTTAACAATTCCTACAGACACCAGAAGAAAGGACCAAGCTTCTACTATTAAGCTCAGACAATACAGTCTTTAGACAATTTAATACAATTGTTTAAAACAATTCCTACAGACATTTAGAGAAAGGACCAAGCTTGTGCTCCTACAGTTTCTGAATGAACAGACCAAATTGTTCCCTTAATTCCTACAGACATCAGAAAAAGGACCAAGTCACAGCTCCTCCAATCCCTAAATGAACGGACCAAATTGTTTTAACATTTAATTTAAACTCCAAAGAAAGGTCCAAGCTTAATTAACTGAACATTAGTCTGCTTTGGTTTTAAATTGTTCTTTTAGAGAGCTGATAAGTTTCACTCACCAAATGAGGGTCTTTAAGAACAGGTCAAGATTGTACAAAGAAGTTCTCTCTCCTGACTTAGATGGTTGATCTTAGTTGAAGTTGTTGAATCTTCCAGATACTTCTGTTCACTTCGTCTTGTTGCAGATGATGAATTCTTCCTATCTGTCTCTCCTGGCTGGCTCGCCAAATTGTTAGATTTCCTTGAATTTGGCTAAGCAGTTAGAATACTAGAATGCTTCTAGTACATAAATTAAGAAAGCTGGACCAAGTTCAGGGGAAAAGAGTTTTATTGAAGGTGCTCGTGTAGCATAGCAGTCTTCTGAAACTTAACCAAGCACTTTATACCAGGTCCCACAGATACATCCTGATAGGATTACAACAGGGGAAGTTACCCAAATGGGAGCCCTTAGACAGTATACACACATACAGGATACGGGGCACAGCAGGGGGCCCATTTGGTCCCATTGGGGGCTCACAGGAAGAGTTGCCCAAATGGGAGCCCACAGACAGAATACATACATACAGGATACATACAATCCTTCAGTGGGGTGCATATGGTTTACTGTCTAAGGGTAAAAGGCTTTCATCAACATTTAAACAGCCTTAATGATGCATTGCTTGCTGACCTTTTATAAGACCGATATAATCAGGTCATTGCAAAACACATTGTGATTTAAGAAAACAATAAACCTGTAAAAGTCATTAAAATAAAGTGCTTGATTTGTAATTTAAGAGAGTGTGTTCACTGCTTAAATAGTCCATGGCACAGGAAATGGAGTGATCCCAAACGTTAGTATTCTGCCAAGGGCTCCCTGGCGTTACAGAATCACCCCCATGACCCTTCTCTGGGCTGTATCCTTCCCAGTCCATCAAATATTTTAGCTGCCCCCCTCTTCAGGGGTAACAGGGTAAACGCAGTTTCAAGTCTTTGGTGGAGAGCCAGACCCTTTGTCCAGGTTGGTACTGAGGGTGTGGGCGTTGTCTTGTGGTTGCGTGGATCTCTTGAATTCTTATAGTTTGTTGCAGGCGAATGTGAGTGCTGTCCCACACGCCTCCCCCCCACTTCTCCTGAGCCAGGCTCTTCTGACCACAGGAATGGGAGGGTTGAAAGCCTAGCTCTTACTGTAAGGGGGTAAGGCCAGTTGAGTAGGGAGTTGTAGGTGTATTCTGACCATGGAAGGCATTCCACCCAACAATGTTATTCATGGCTGCAATAGCTTCTCAGGTACTTCTTAATTTAAGTGTTCCACTTGGCCATTGGACTGTGGGTGATATCCTGAGGTCAAACTTAAGCCAATGTCTAGGTGTTTGCAGAAAGCCAGGCATACTTGAGAGGTGAATTGACTCCCTCTGTCTGATACAATGTCCTCAGGTATGCCAAGGTTTCTAAAAACATGTTGGAATAATGCTTGTGCGGTCTCCATAGCCGTGGGTATGTCCCTTAATGGGGATGAGCCTGCAAGCTTTGGAAAAATGGTCAATTACAACAAATATAGTAATGTAGGCATCAGATGGGGGCAAGACAGCTACAAAATCAATGGATAAATGAGAGCAGGGGCGTTGTGGGATCGGTAGAGGCATGAGCAGATCAGATGGGAGTCCTTGGTCTTAAATTGAACACATACTTGGCATGATTTAACAGTTTGTAGCATCAGGAGACATGGAGAGCAACCAGAATGAGTTTTGCAAAAGACTTACTGTGCGTGAGATTTCTAGGTGTTCTGAGTTTAAAGACATATGTACCCATTGCATGACTCTGGGGCATAAAATAATATAATATTTGTTGTTTAGTTACTTGTTGTTTAATTACTTGGTGTATATATACATGGCACATACATAATTTTTTTCCCCAGACAAAACGGATTTGGTCAAACGTAGCTATGTGTTTGTTAACCTGAGACTGAGGTATGTGTCTGCTGAGCAGTGTTTTCCATCAGAAAACGGTTTTAAGATTTCCAGAAAACTCATTTGCACATGAATTGGTTTTAAGAATTTCATTTAGATTGACTGAGTTTCACTTTACTTTGTGTGTTGATGGCAGAAACATGAAGACTTCCATTGAATTTGAATGAGCTTATAAGGGTTAGCTACATTAGAGGGCAGAAAGAACAGAAATGTGTGAAATGTTCCCCTGTCCTTTGAGACAGCAGCTGTTTGAATGAGAAGATTTGTGTGTATGTCTGTTGAGGTTAAAAAGAACAGTCCAGATCAGAATAGGAAATACTTATTGTGGACTGGAAAACAGTAGCCATATCTAACCATCTGTATCTAACCTCCAAATTCTTTTAGAATGCTAATAGTTTCTTACTGTTTTTTGGAACGCTCAAAAAAAAACTCTGGATGAACTCAATTTAATTGAGGGCAGGATTTCCATCCAATAAATGTAGTCCCAACTAAAAATAAAACAGATTCATGTAATGAAATGCAGTTGAGTTGGTTTAACTTAATTTAATAAAATATGGTTAAAATTAAACAAATACATTTACATTTGTGATGTAAATGATTTTTTGATTTTTTTGTGCTTGTCCAACTAAAACATTTACTTTGAAAAAAAAAATAATAGGTATTGTGTTTCCCAAAAACGAGAAACATTATTTAACAGTTATTTACTGTGAAAACCTTTTTTTCTTCTCAAAAGTAGCTACTGTAAAAATGCAAAGGCACAACAACTTTTACTATCAATAATAAAAGTCCAAACAAACCTGACCATTAATAACAAGATTCATATTAACAATCAAACAGATTAAAGGAACTAGAAATACAGACATGTGATGTTTAGGTTTTTGTCTATAAAACAAAATATAAAGTCTCAGGCCAATTTATACAGTATATCTGAGCTTTATAAAATCACTATCACAGGCAATAACAGATGAGAAAGACTTGCACTGCGTCATATGCAACCCTAAACAAAAATTATTAGTTACCATATAAATAACATTAGTCTAATTTGGGACAAATACAACTTTCTACCACTAGAAGGCTCTCACGTGCATTGGTGACAGTCATCAAACTGTGAAAGAGAAGATTTATATTAGAAATGGGGAAAAAGTAAAAGAACAGGCCTTCTCTAAAGTATATTTGAATAATGATTTTGTACCAATAGAACCATGGAATTAATATGTACTTAATATATTAGGTTTATATTAGTTTATAAAACAGCGAAAAGCCACAGAACAGACAAAGCAAATGTATGAAGCGCATATGACTTTGCAGCGCATAAGTTAGAGCCTATTAAGTGGCAGTCTAACAAGTTTTGAGAGAAAGTTGAAAAAAGTGCTGGGACATACACTAATATGAGGCATACACATAATAGACTCACTAACATTTGTTTCCAGAGCTATTCAACTCTAATAGTTTATTGGAATATTCACCATCATAAGCTGACGCATTTAATTATAATTAAATCAGTTGATAATATTTGATATAATCAATTGATAATCAATTGAATAAAGTGTTAATTGATATCACTCGTGGCTGGCAAGCAAATTTGTGTGATTGCAGTCAAATTTTAAACTGTTATAAACTGCTAATTTGGTCAATGCTAAATTAGCACATTGTGCGAGTCTGATTTTAAGCGAAGGGACGCTTGAAACACTTCTCATGGCTTAACAATGTCAATGCCGTTTCTATGTTATATACATTTCTTAATATATGTTCTTAAATTAAAATGCATAATACTTACCCACAACAAACATCCACTGCAAGAACACAAGTCCAAATAGAGCACATAAAATGGTGGTCACACACCTGTGAGCCCATTGTCTGATCATCTTTCGCACATGCGCAACTGGCTCTGCTTTATTGGTAATAAAGAAAGGAGAAATAACATGTTTATCATGAAGAAAAACAAGCATAAGCTTCATATAAATTGTAATAAAATTTATATAAATTGTAGGTGTGGGCCTATACAAACTATTTTCGTGAGGAGGTGGTGAGTGAGAGACTTATGATGCAATAAGGTGCAGCTTTCCACATCGAGCATCTAATGATGCACTCATTTTGATGTGAACAGCGCTAATGGTCAAAAAAGTGAAAATAACTCCATAGCGTTTCAGGGTAGTTATCCCTGTCTATACCTCTAAAGGACCAAAACATGTAAAAGGAGGTTTGTCTGGTAAAACTTGATGTGAGGGTAAATCGGCCATTTGTTGATGTCATACAGTTCTATGGAGTCTTTTACAAACCACACATTTTTATAAAATTTTTCTTATAGCTGTACCAGCTCCAATGATCCAGTATCATTGTCAAAGGCTAACCAACATGTAGGTTTGCCCATGTCGTACTTGTTCATGAATGTGGCACAGAATGAAATTAGAAATATGCAAGTTATGCTTTATTTAGATGGATGGTACAATTGGGTGTTTTAGCTTCTTTAGGTATTTCTGCTTTGCCTGGACAACGTCCAACTCTATTAATACCAGTAAAATGAAATGAAGAAGTTCGTAATGAAAACTACTTCACTTGACTTGACTATTACGTTCTTTTGTAAACTTGCCAGTTCATCAGAAAATTTCCACCTTTGACACAATTGAATGATTTCTAATTCCACACTTTCCAATTCTTTCAATGAAAGCAAATGTTTTTGTATAGTTGATTCAAACCTTTGTATCTCTTTGTTAACCGCTATCATTTTACATAAAGATTCATGTCTCTTAATTGTTTGTGCTCTGTGGCACGAGTCAATAGGACTGTCTTTTCAGACAATCCTATTAACAAAAGCACAGGATCCATTTAACTGCCCTCTTCAGTCGCATTCAAGAAAAAAGTAATTTAAAAAAACATGGTAATGAATCAGATTTATTAACTTGTATGGTGTTTTCCAAAGCACTCCTCTTGATTTCAGGATCATTGGATGTTCATCTTGTGGCCGAACAAGACATTTAGGACCACAAAGCCACATTTTGTTAGAAATGAATCTGCTTTCGCTCCTCTAGATGCCAGATCAGCAGGTGTCAATGCTAGATTTGAACCCGGGTCTCTGGCGTCGAGAGCATATGCTCTAACATCCAAGCCACAGAGGCAAGATAGAAAACCCACTGACGAAACGCAAGACATGCAGGCAGCTGAACTGTATTGTTCACAAACGTTATCCAAAAAAAGGTAACAAATAAAAAACAGGCAACAAAACCACAGGGCAATTACCCGGAAAAAAGCCAAGAAAAATTACGAAATACTAAGCAGATACAAGAGCTTGAACTGGAGGCAACATAAACCGATACCGGAAACACCAATGCAGGAATATCAATATAGTATTTAAGCTGCTTAAATACTTAAAACTGCCTGGCACACAGGTGACGCCAATAACACTAATAATACTAATTAACTTAGGACAAAAGGAAAGACATAACCCAACAGTAACCACTAGTGGTTAAAAAAACAGGCAGAGTGTGACGTGCAGGATTACTTGAAGAACTCGCATATTTCCACTGTGATACATCAGATGCCATCAGATACGATAGTTGAACTTCAAATTTATTTATAAAGCACTTTTCACAATGGTACATTTTTACAAAGCTGTACAAATGACAGTGAACACAAAATGTCAGTATACAAAAATGTGAAAAATGAATATCATATGAAGTAACTGACATACGTAGGTAACTGTAAAATGTTTTTTCTGGACAGTATTCAATACAGCAGTTACGTGAAATTATCCAAGCTAATGTCAGCAGACTTCCTGCAAGCAAGCCAAGCTTCCAGAGACGCCAATCCAGAGATTGCAATCAGGTTGTTGTGTTTAAAGCTGCAATCAGGTTGTTGCTTATGACTAAGACAGGTAAAATGACAATTAAAGATACCTTAAAGACTTGCGTAGAGTATGGGACCAATTTGATGTGGTAGTAGAGTGAAGAATCATAAAAAATGATTTATAAGAGTGGAGGCAGAGCAGTAGAGTTTTTAATTTTACTGAAGAAAAAGTCCAAGGTTCCTGATAGCAGCTCGAACAACAATCTGCTGTTACAAGGAGCAATTTAGGCTGATTATATTGATGAAATTATGAGGATAATATGATTGATTAATTTGAAACCAGGCAGACGATCAATGAGAAAAAGACAGATTGCAGAGCAGAGTTTTAATCATTATCCCTGCTGCGACTGTAGATGATTTGTTGAATGGGATGATCACACCAGTGTTTGACAACTCCATGAAGGGCCTAGATCTGTTGAAGATCCACCAGTAGCTGGATCCACTTAGAGGCAGGCGGATCTAAAACCCCCCTGGGAGGAAGCCCCAACCAAATAACAGACAAACTGATAACGGTCCGACAGATAGGAACGAAACAATTGCAACCCTTGGATGCCAATGTAATTTTGTAGATGGTCTAACAGTATGTCATACTCTATAGTATTAAATGCTTCGTTAAGGTAAAGTAAGACTGATAAGAAGATGCAACTTTTATCTGCAGCTAAAAGTAGATTGTTGGTGATTTTGACAGGAGTGGTTTCAGTACTGTGATGTGGCCTAAATCCGGAGTGGAATATTTCAAAAGTTGCTTGAATACGACCTTTTCTAAAAATTTTTGCAATTTTTTAAAATTTTTATGCAACACAGAGGCATCATACATGAGTAACTGTGTGTCTTCCACAACATCAGCCACGGCTCAAAAATAATTGAAATTGCTGACATACCATTTTCATGTGAAAAAGGACTCAGCAGTAACTCACCCCTTCTACATCAATGACACTATCAAACAGGCAACAGTTATATACACACCCGAACTCCATGATACACCTCAACCCAGAAATGCATTTCCAAAGCAAAATACAAAATAAAAGTGAAACGCCTATTATGCACTTACACAAACCAAGCTTTTCCTGGAAGAGGGTTCACTGAAGTGCTGCCACACTGGATTGGATTTCTGTTCAGCCATTTCTTTAAAAAAAAATAAAAACACAGATCAGTATCAATCTTGTGCCATCATCTTGCATTCATATCACCCAAATTATGTGTGCAGCATATGAATGGGGTGCATGTAGTTTACTGCCCAAGGTAAATGCATTGCTTGCTGACATGATGCATTGCTTGCTGACATATTATATGACAGACATAATCAGGTCATCGCAAAATGTCCTTTCTCAACACATTTAAATGGTTTACGAAAACCTGAAAAAGTATCCATTAAAATAAAGTACTTGATTTGTAATTTAAGCATTGGTTTAGATTTTTCTGTCTTAGGTTGCTATGCCGCCTAATATAAAAAGACAACACAATAGTAAGTATAAACGAAAATGTAAAAGAAGCTGCGAGATTTGGCAAGCCCAGAACATCAGCAGGAAAATAACAATGCTGTCAGAAGCACATTAAGCAGCTGTTAATGTTTTTATTCTAAACTGCATTATCAACGTTAAAAGTAATTATTCAACCACTTAAAATTTTTCTCATAGTTTTAAATGCTTTGCTTCAGGTGAAGCAGTGTTCATATCGCTGGCGTGTTTTAATAACATCAGCAAACGGCTCTAAACCCGGTCTACACAGCGCACTTATGTCTGGTATATGATGAACATTAACACAAATTAATATAACTACTTATATAACATGTCTCTTGTCATAAAAGCACTTCTTGAGAAGGAGCTCTGCTCTGATATCGTTGCGATGGCTTCTCCGCCCTGCACACACACACTACATGCGTCCAAACCTCTGCTGATGGTTGCTGAATTAAACTCCCACAAACATTACAGAACAGAATTGACAATGCCATCATTACGTTATCCTGTGCTCGGAACAGCTATACATACATAACCTACAACTACTTCTTCAGCTCCCTAATTACAATGACAAGCAGTTTTATATTCGCATTATGACCCACAAACTTGCTTAATAGCCTTGTATAGTTGTAAGCACATAGCATGCATTTGTGTTTCCAATTTCAAAGTGTGTGATATCTCGGCTAAGTTAAATAGTTAAAAGATAGTTTAAAAAACTTACTTTGAAGTTGACATAGCTTCAGCGCTCTTTTAGTGGGAAGGGTCAAGGCATGTGCACTGCAGTGTCTTTAGTAACACAGAGCTGCCTGTGGATGCCTGTCTCTCAATCATACCGGGGGAAAATATATTGCCGAACTGCACCCGTGCATCGGCCAATGCCGATTCAAGAGAAATAAAACACAAAAATTGGTCGATCATTACTCTACTCTCCACTGCTGAAAACCTTTATCTAGTATGGAAGATATAAAAGAGAGTTATCAGCTAAAGGAAAAAATAAAGGTTAAATCTCCATCTTGAAATCTCTATCTCTGCTTTTACCCATCCTTATGTGAGTAGTGAACACAGACTAATAGACTCCCTCAGTTTCCTCTTCCTATTTTCTGTGTATAATTTCCTTTTTGGAACTATTTAAGCCATGTGCTACCAGAATTTATTGCTAGCCTTTATTCTGCATACTGAGTGTTTACCATTGCCTAACTTATTGTTACGATCTACGTCTGCTTCACGTCTCTTGGATTATTCCTTTGACTGTTTGCCTGGTTTGTTGATTGCTGTTTGTGTTTTACCCTGCCTGCTACTCGTTTGCTGATTGTTTGCTGCCTGCCCTGACCATTGCCTGTCTATCGTTTATGATTGTTTGCTGCCTGCCCTGACTGTTGCCTGTCTACATGTATAATTGTTTGATGCCTTTCTCAACCATTACCTGTATCTCAACATTTTTTTTAATAAACTCTGCAAATGGATTCTTCCAGCGCTTCCACCTCAAATCCCTTACAGAGCAAAAATTCCTAGTTATACCCATAAAAAAGCAAAAGGTGATTAAAATTCTATTTTTAAGCATGCGTGCCCTAGGGTTGATATTATGCGATTTTGAGCCAAGTGATTAATTTTTCTCCTACACAGAATTTCTGTAGCAGAGCAAAGAGGTAAGGCCACTCTACCTGGTCAGATGCCTTTTTCGACATCCAAAAACAAAACCACCAGATCAGACTGATTTGTCTGAGGAGAGTATAAAAAATTAAACAAACATAGAAGATTATTAAAAGAACTACGAAATAACTCTAGCTGTGTATGCAAGTACTCACAGGGGGTCTGCCTGCCACAATGATGTGGTTGTAATTCCTGATAATTTTAGAGCAAATGTAATTGGACTGTGGTCTGAGATTAATATTAATATTATTAAAATTATAAATATAATGATAGGTGGCATGAAATGTGAAGAGAATTAACTTTACATCAACTAGAAACTAATCTTCTAGGGGTATAAAAATTAGGGACAAGTAAATGAAAGGAGTAATTTCTTCCTGTGTAATAGGCTAGCCTCCATACACCACCAACATTAGAATTTTTAATATACATGTTAAGTCCCTGGTTTTAGATGGGGGTGCATGCTGAGGAGAGGATCTGTCTAAATATAAATCCAAACGAACAATTAATCATTCCCCTCCCCATTATTAAATTAGTAAGTGATACATCAGGAATCAGAGAAAATACATTTTGTTGTGCAATGCATGCTTAGAGGTCGGTAGATCCATTTGCAGCTTTATTGTACAAACTCAGAATGAGACAGGCACAGGTCAAACACAAAGCAAACAGCGGCAATACAGGTAATCCAAAACGTAAACAGTTCCAAGCAAAGGGGTCAGGGCAGGCAGCAAATAACAAGGGGTAATCCAATAACAAAGCAGAGTCCAAAAGGCAGACAGCAAACAACAACAGGAGGCAGGTAGTAATCCAGGTAAGTGAGGGGAAAAGTGCTTTCCACACACAGGGGAAAGCGCTCAAAATTGTTCATACTAGACAAAACGAGACTTCACAACCAGTTCATGACAGAGGTAAGTATATATAGTGTGAGTGTGATTACAAGATGGCTGCCTTCTGGAAGAGGCTTGTCACAGGTACAGGGATTATGGGAAAATGTGGTCAGCATTCTGCTGAGGGTAGAGGGAGCCACAGAGACTGGATTTGTTACACTTGGAATGAGTCATTTTTAAAATTTGTTTTGTGAAATGTGTGTTCTGTGCAGGTCGAAAACTGCGGGGAAAAGCTTTCTACTATGTGTGTGGGAAAGTGTTTTGTGAAGAGGACTTCCTGGTATGTCCATTTGTATTTTATATCCTAGTTTAAGTTTTGGGAATACAAATCATAGATGATGTAACTATTATAATGTTACTATTGTATAATAATATTATAATAGTTAGTGCCAAATATAGTTGTATACTACTGGAATTTGTTACAGGTTTTGAGACCTGAGAAAATTTGAGATAAAATGAAATGAGATAAAATGGCATTCCAATCAGTACAAATGTTGTTCATCTTTGGTTTATTTGTTTATTTTAAGGAATTATTTTGTTAATGTTGATCTCTGGAAAATAAAGTGATTGGTTTTAAAATAAAGTGAAGTTGGTTTTGAAAAAAAAATCACTTTTGCTCTTGTTTTTATTAGTATTCTGGGTTCCAGCAGTCTGCTGATAAATGTAACGTGTGTGGACATTTAATTATGGATATGGTAAGTCTGATGTTGTGGCACACTTTGCATTATTCCACATCAACTTTTCACTATAAAGTGTCTATTACAGACTGCTACAGTCTAATACAGTACTAGTAAATGTTGAGACGCACTTAACTGAGTTTCATTATTTTACAAACCTAACTAAATGCTTAAATGTTTGTCACTATGCAATCCTACACCTACAGCATTTCAGTGACTATAAGCAGACACGGTCCAAACACGGTCCAAGGCTAGAATTTTACACTTGGATGTATGGCAGTGTTTTTAATGCATATAAGATCTTCTTATATACAGTCATATTGACGCACACACACACACATATTTGGAATAATGTGCATATTTTACTCAAACTATATTAAAAAGAATATTTAAGACATTTCTGATGACAAAATCTGTCCTGTATTTCAAGATTTTGGTAAACGCATTGTTTCCTCTAACATGTTAGTATGTTGCCTATTAAAGGTTATAAAATGCAAACTTTTAAGAACTTTCTAAATTTCAGAATGTTAATAGAAATTGGATTTTAACTTTGTTTGCAGCTGTTAACTGATTCATTATGTTCTCCATGCACATGTACACACACACACACAGTTTAAGATGAAGTGTGTGCCTGTTGGCAGCATCCTCAGGGTTGTTTGTCTTTAGATCCTGCAGGCGCTGGGGAAGTCTTACCACCCAGGCTGCTTCCGCTGTGCCATCTGTAACGAGAGTCTGGATGGGGTGCCTTTCACTGTAGACACAGAGAACAAGATCTACTGTGTGAAGGACTACCACAGGTGGGATTAGTTGCTTAAAAGAAATGTGTTTTTGAATTTGGCAGAGTGAATTTGGCAAACATTTTGAAGAAATGAATGTGCATTAGAAATGTATGTTATTAAATGTGAAGGCTCATACCTATCTTGTGGTTTATGAGGAGCCTACTAAAGCAGTTTGTATCTTTAAAACTATGCAACTTAATAACTTAAATCAGTTATATATATTTTATATGGATTTATAAACTGTCAGGTCTGTCAGGTCTTTATGACAAATGTTAGACACTCACGAATGTGACAAACATTGATGGCAAAAGACGCATAATGTTATAAATTGCAGCACATCACACTGCTATTACTAGGCAGGAAACAAAAAATGGAGAACCTAACATAGCTGAAGTAAAATAATTAGATAATGGAAAGTTTTATAAAGAAGTCCTAATCTTGATGAGCATTTAGCTGAATTAGAAATATCACAATTCCCATCCCATCTCACCGCCATCTGGTCTGAATAAAGGCAGTTGTGGTCTATTAGTTAGGAGTCAGGATGGTAATCAGTAGTCAGTAGTTTGTTGGTTCATTTCCAGCACCAGCAGGTAGCAACTGAAGTGCTAGCTGTTCACTGCTCCAGGAGTGTGTGTTCACTCCTCACAAAGGATGAGTTGAATAAAGAAGTCACATTGTGGGTATGGGTAACCATACCTGACAGAAACATG
Organism: Yasuhikotakia modesta; assembly: GCA_036877545.1. Classification (NCBI taxonomy): domain Eukaryota; kingdom Metazoa; phylum Chordata; class Actinopteri; order Cypriniformes; family Botiidae; genus Yasuhikotakia; species Yasuhikotakia modesta. The sequence goes on along the minus strand of JBAJNP010004854.1, from coordinate 17,975 downwards.
TCACTTATTTGTGGAGCAGTTGTCGCCTAATTGTCTGACAAAGAGTCTAACTTGTAACCCGAAGGTCATGGGTTCGAGGTTCAGGTCCGGCAGGGATTGTAGGTGGGGGGAGTGAATGACCAGTGTTCTCCTTCACTCTCAATACCACGACTGAGGTGAGACCCTTGATCAAGGCACCGAACCCCAACTAAGGCTGTCACGATTATTAAATAACCGTGTCAGTGCAATATTTAGACATAACCATATTTCCATATTTATGAAAGATACAGTATATATTATTCACTGAAATAACAATTATCGTCACAGCCCTAAAATAAAGAATAATCTTCAAAGCTCCAAAACAGGCAATTAATCGTCATAATCGCAATTATTTATTTCACAATTAATCGTCACCCAAATTTCATAATCGTGACAGCCCTACCCCCCGGGTGCTGCAGCAATAAAAGGCTGCCCACTGCTCCGGGCGTGTGTTCATGGTGTGTGTGCACTTGGATGGATAAAATGCAGAGCAAAAATTCTGAGTATGAGTCACCATACTTGGCCACACATCACTTCACTCATTTCATACCTATAAAGTATGCTGACTTTAGGGCCTTGGGTATAATAGCCACCAACGGTCTTAGACAGGTCTGAGGGTTAGACAGTTGCTCGACACCAACTGCCTTGATGCTGAGTTTACTTAATCATATATTGGGTACAAATAATTGCATTATTTACGATAATATAATCTCTTGGGGTTAGGGTATATTGTTGATAACTAGCTGTGTATAAAACTATAGAAGTCTATAGAATGCCCTATTTAGATAGATCAGTGTTTACGCAGAAGCATGTGTGGATTTTAATATGTGGTTTACAAGGCGCACACACACACACACATATATATATATATATACATGATGTGAGGGACTATGTGTTCAATTACATTTTTAGAGTGTCTTCAATACTTGCGAACACTCCTGGCTATTCAGTACTTTTTCTTTTACTGAAGACATTTGTTATGATAATTTTTTTCACTCATCTTTAGGGTTCTTGCACCAAAATGCGCAGCATGTAATCAGCCTATACTGCCCTCAGAGGTAAGATGTAAGATCAAACCCCAGTTCAACTTTTTTAACACAAGATTCTGATATGACTTTGAAAATGTCTGGCAGTGTTGTGTGACAGTGAATCATGTCTCTGTTTACTATGACACCTGAATTCAGCACTTTTTCAAACGTTGCTTGTTTCAACATGGTCTTTGTCAGTTTAAAGTCCTGTATGAAAAAAAAATTATCTTGTATAGTTATATAATTTTTTATAATTTTTTTTAAATTATATAATTTATATAATTTCTTTGCTTGAGACAAATGTGACAAAATTCATATTTAAGATAAGCATTCATAACTTTTTCTCTAGCTTCCATCAATAATGGATCAACAAATTTTATGACATGATTCTGCACTGATTTCTGACTAGTCAGAGGCTGTCCAGGAATCTGGTGAAGTCTGAAGTGCCCCAAACTTCCTGTAAAAAATGCATACTGTGCTTCATCTCTGTCAATAATGGCTTTATGCACCTGTGTGGTGCAAGATAAACATGTTAACAAATAATTTTAGTAATTCATAATTAACATGTTTTGTGAGACGGGAATAATTTTCTAATCCATTTGTCACACAATGCTAAAAAACAGGAATATCACACAGAGCTTAAAGATTACTGGTCCTCTGTAATATGTTGGATTGTTTCTCTAGATGTTTCCCATTTCACTAGGTGTTTACTTTTATAGGGTTCAGATGAAACCATTCGTGTTGTTTCCATGGACAAGGACTACCACATAGGGTGCTACAATTGTGAGGTGGGTTAAGCTTAGGTGATGAAAATACAACATTCAGAAAACTACAAAACCCTTGTAGCATCTGAATGTCATTAACAGTGGTTATTAACAAAAAGCGTTGTTGCATAATGAATCATCATTTTACCTAAAGCTTTGAAAGTACTTGTATGGCTTGACTAACTAATTTGAGGACAAAGACACTTTTTTCCTGAACTGTAGTGCTAAAGGGGATTTCACCCATTGACTTGTATTACACTAAGACATTTCTCGAAATATCTTTCATGTTCCATTAAAGAAGAAATTCATACACATTTAAAATGGCATATGGGTGAAAAAATGATGGGAGAATCGTTGGGTGATGCATTGAATGTTTTTCACAGGACTGCCAAATGGAGCTAAACGATGAGGAGGGTCACCGCTGTTACCCTCTGGATGGACACCTGCTCTGTCACGAATGTCACCTCAAACACATCAACACCGTGTCTCCTCAGTCTGCTGCAAACAGCTACAGCAGTCACTTTTAAAGTTCAGACGCCCCCTTGTGGTTGCTCGAAAACCTCATTACCAAAGTTCAATGATATTACCGATATTACCGTGTGTGTGTGTGTGTGTGTGTGTGTGTGTGTGTGTGTGTGTGAAACAGTATTATTATATGTTAATATCTCAATTGTTTATATATCACTTATATAGCAAGTTTTTGTTTTGTTGAGATTCATGGCATCCAAAATTTAGACTGTTCACAATCAGGGGAATAATTTTTCTAAGGTCTGTTAAAAAATAATACACATAAATTTTAAAAACTTCAGTATATGCTTTAGTAAACCATTCTTTGAATTTTCACATAAATAATTTTTAATCTCATTTGGCACTTAATGTTAATTTTGTACCCTGCTTACATTCAGCTAGTTCAGCTATGTTTTTTTTTGTGAAATCCTTCAACTTGTGTTATGAGCTCACTGCTCTTAAACATGATTCAGTTGATTGTGGGGCCTTATCACCTAAATTCCAGTTGTTATCCTGAAGACTTTCTAATATTTGTTGTTGTAGGTAGAATTCTCAAAGCAGTATGTTTGCTGCTATGAAACAAGATTTAGTGTGGAAGTAGCTGCAATACATATAAATCTAAATTAAAAATGTTTGTTCAGGTTTGTATATCCAATATTATAATATGAAAGTGTAGTCAATTATTTAAGTTTGGAAACGGTATGTTGTTTTTATAATAACACACTATTTAACTAACACAGGTTAAATGTATCTTTATATATTCACATTATATTTGGGGACCTTGGCCATCATTAGGTTTGAAAATCCATGGTCTACAATTTTCAGCTAACTCACAACAGCTTTTTTGGTTTTGCGTAAGTCTCATTACATGCATGTTGTATATTATGCGCTTTAGAGTCACTTTATTATTTACATTTAAATAAAGTGTGAACACCACTAAAAAGTCTTTTGTTTGGCAGCATGTTTCACTTACTACTAAATCAGAATCAGAAAGGCTTTATTGCCTGCACACAAGGAAAACAGACTTCTGTTGTACAGGACTTGAAGCTTGTTTCTTTCTTTAACTGCCAGACGTAATGACCAGGAAGCTGTAGCTGAAGGCATGTGCGTTGCGCTACTCGAGTTAGCTTCTTTCATTCAGCCAAGCACTCAATGTCAAATTTTGTGTCTATTGTTTGTCTTTCTTGTCTGAAGTGCAGGGCTAGCATTTATGTTTTATAGCATTAGTATGCCAAAGGTGACAGAAAAGACAAGGTGCAGATCTACATCCTATTGAGACAAGGGCAGAGGCCCAGGGATTAAATGCGTCATTGTGAAGTTGAGGCAAGCCCAATTGGACCTATTCGCTCCTCAAGACGGTGCACTGTCCCTTTTGATTTTCTCTGGCTCATCCAGCTCAAGGCTCTTCTTGGAGGATCCCCTTGAGGGGGGACCTCCAATCTTAGGCAGGAGGCACCATATCTTCTAATATGACTTTGCGCCTCTCAAGCCAAAGCATTTTCCTACCCCAGTGTGTTGTCAAAAGTGCCTCAACATGAGAATGACCAGCAGAAACTAAACTGGTAGTGTCCAGTGTGAGCACTGGAACTGTGGGTCTAACCACATCTCCTTTGAGTCCTCTGGTCTTTCCCCACTTTAGGGAACCAAGGCTCACTCAACCCGGGGTATGGCAGCCTCTGAGGACTTCTGATTTCAGATTTTCAAGATTTTCCACTCCCATGACCTTTGTGAGGTCCTATGGGCTCCCGTTCAAGTCCTAATCATAAACTCTAATCATAAACAGCCTGGCAAAATGCTGTAGAATGGAGTCCTGAGGAAGAACCTTGTCTTTTAGTGACTTTGGGGCCACCTTCATCATGAACAAATTATGGGTGGGGGCTCATGGGTAGCTTACACTAACTGCAGCCTAGTTGCCAGATAATTTAATGGGAGTCAAAATAAATTGTTTCCTGATTAAACTGTTTACAACAAAGTTGTTTTTATGGCTGTGAAGCTCTCTTGTTGTCTGTTTTTGTGTTTTTATATTTTTGCAGATCGGTGTGGCCTTTAAGAACTTCGCTGAGAGATTCAGGCCTTATCATACCAAGGACTCTGCTTGGCGACAACCATCAGCAAACAGAATAGCTGGAACTTCATCTTCACTAAATTTCAAGGACAGACACCGGTTGGGTGTCTTCATTCTGCAAGCAGAGACAAGAGCTTCAAGAGTCACTGCTGGAAAATTAAAAAGTTAAAGCTAGAAAAGCCAAATCACTGGCAATGAGGGGTGACAAAGAGTATGTTTCATGATGATTTTTGGTGATTTTAATTGTACCAAACCACAAGGTGAAACTGGTGCCAAGTGCACGATTATGGAAACACTGACAATGTCAAATCCTTACAGATGAGTTTTTAAGGTTGAGTATTTATGGGGAAGCAGATTACTACAGAAATTTTAATTCATGGTACTTGCCAGCATGCAATAGTACTGAGTCAAGTCATCAATTTGTTGTTATAGGGAATTTATAGGGAATTCAAAGTGCATCTCTAATTTTCCAGATATGACAGAACTATTCTGATAATGACAAATGAAACACTCATTGCTCCTAATGATGCACACTTTGTTTGGTGTAACAAAACTTAATGAAGATAATTTGTTTGTTTTTTTTGCTATTTTCTTGCTTATGCTTTTTCATTTTTGTTCAGTCTCATGATTGTTCATTAATTGTTTAGTCTGTATAAACTGATAAGAGGGATGTTTATGGAAACGCAAGGTTTTATGGGATGTTGTCATGAACCAGTTTAATATATTATTGTGTTCGTCTGTGATCTTCAGATGAAGTGTGAGACATACGCAGCTAAGACTGTTCAGTAAACTCTGTTCTTATACCACCATCACTTTGTCTCCTGCTTCTGCTCTTCTCTGGCTTTTATCAGTCAACTTCTTGACAGACAGAAGACTGTTTAACACTTGTTTTGGATATTTTAGATACCAGACAAGACTTGCTGTCAGGGGCGGACTGGCCATCAGGAGCACTGGGACATTTCCTGGTGGCCTGAAGCTCATTCTTGCATGCCGGCTGCCACTGTGAAGTCGATCAGCTTGACGTGCGTTAGGCTGGTATGCAACTGCGAATTCATTGATGGACTTCTCAATCTACAAATCAGGCTATAGCAGAGTGAAAATGATACCACCACGTGACCCAACATCAGCAACAAACTGCATAAAGCCTGCCTCTGAATATAGTCAATTATCTTAGAAAATTGTGCAAAAATGGAGTGTAAACGCAAAGGAGGAGCAGAGAGGGAATGTATAAAAAGGAGAAAAGCCCTGGCCACAGATGCAGCAAGTTGCTGCAAAATCCCAGCCATGTTTGCCAGTACAGCAGCAGGTTGGTCGGAATTACATTTATGTGATCATTTGGCTTAACAACTTACAATAGATAAGATCTAAAAAATTGTAATATTTATAATAATATAGTATAATAATAAAACAGTATTTTTTGTGCCAAGAAAATTATTTTTAACCAGAAAATTTGATTTTCCATGTTTAGCCTACAATATGTAGTCTGCAATGTTAATTAATTTATTTTGAATAGGTGACGAAGGAAGCAACAGTAGCACGAGTGCTGCAAGTGCTCCTGCTGTTGAACTAGAGGGGGTGGACATTTCAGCAGTTCAGTCAGAGCAGGAACCTTCAGGTATAGTTTAAGCTAACCAAAACTAAACATGCAGGCTATACTAATTTTTTTATGATGTATAAGATCATCAGTAGTAGGACTGTGATAATGGGGACATACAATTGATGGCTGCACAATTAATATAGTATAGATTATTGATTGTGCTTATTTCATATTGCAGAGCAACTAGATCTGCAGAGTGACAGAAAGAGTGATTCAGGGAAAGATGATAGAAACAGTGAAAGCCTTGATACTTGTTTTTTAAGTATCACCCAATTCAAACAACCGAAAGAGCCATTCCTGATGTATTTCTATTAAAAAACAGGAAATGGTACATACAATGAAAGTAATCACTTCCTATTCTGCTCATTATGTCTTGCACTTGCAAAGCCGTTATTTAAAACACTATCTTCCGCTGAAACGAGAGAATTTAAGCTTTAGGTCTAGGAGAATATTAAGTATGATTAACGGTAATCAATTATAAAAATTATGTAGAATGTATATATACAGATGTTTTATCTGATTAAGCAGAACTAATAATAACAGTTAATTAATGTATTCGTCCAGCGAAATATTCATAATTGTACCTTAATTCTAAGAAATGTTATTTCCTGTGGCCTTCAGAAAATTAACTTCTTACGGCAAGATCGGCAAGTTTAAGTGATGTCCATCTATGAGCAGTTAAACACAGAAACAATCGCAAGTGAATACAAAAACATTTATTAACTATGCTAAAACAAACAAGACTAACTATAAACAAACAATACATACACAAAGAGAGAGAAAAGCAGGAATGATAGAAAAAGGTAACAGAATGGCAATTGCATATTGGATGGGGCTTGCAGAATCTGTGCTTATGATGTGGGAATTAATAATTAAAGGTGTAGCTACCAGATATGGTATTGTGGCATACACCAATAATCAGGAATTCCAAAGAGCGTTGTTTTGAGACTAAACATGATGGGGTTAAGCATACATACACAATGACTATATTATGCTTGCATGATTTAAGCAAAGAACGTAAGAGAAATATAGCCCATTGTTTAGAGCAGGGTGACATGAAAAGTATACAGGCATGCAATATAAAAATATACATATATACATTTAGGACAGCTTATTTACTGATATGACAGATATGAGGGGTCTTCACTGAGGGCTTTGTTTAACATCTTGCTCTTGTGCAAATGTTTCCTACCCAAAGATCACCAAAACTCACCCATTTATGATCAGCATGGGGAGTGAGGGAGACGCTGAGTCTACCCTAGCACCACTTTCTGTCCAAAAGAGCATTAAGAAAACAAAAAAAGTTTCTGACCTGTTACCAGTTTTATGGCCAGCAATAGGGTGAAGGAGATTATAAGATCTTTGTGGATGGCATGGTTTACTGGGACCCTTGGCCCCCTGGTGGGGACTCCCCCCATTTCTAAGTCATATCTGAAGCTGTTACAATCCAGATGGCTCCTGACCCCGATATGGCCTCAGGGCCACACACTACAAAGTCCTTTGAACGTCTGGTGCTAACCCACCTAACAAAGATCACAGGACACCTTCTGAACCCCCTGCAATTTGCCTACAGGGCAAACAGGTCAGTGGATGATGCAGAGAACATGGGGCTCCACTTCATCCTGCAACATCTTGACCAACCAGGGACCTATGCAAGGATCCTGTTTGTGGACTTTAGCTTAGCATTTAATACTATCACCCCCGAAATTCTCACTGCAAAACTCTCTTAGCATACTTCTGCTATTTGGAGTGGATCTCCAGCTTCTTGATGGGTCGGAAACAGCATGTGTGGCTGAAAGATGTTACATCTCGATTACGGACAACGACTGCACCTCTCAGGCCCCCAGCCATCAAGCTCTTAAGTTAAAAAGCTGCTGCTCTGGTGCACTCGACACAACTTGGCACTCAGCATTCAAAAGACTGTGAAGATGTGGTGGATTTCAGAACACTCTCCACCGTGCTCGTCCCTCTCACAATATCCAACAGCCTAGTGTCAAAGGTGGAGTCATTCAGGTTCCTAGGATCCATTATTTCTCAAGACCTGAAATGGGAGTCCAACATTACTTCCATTCTCAAAAAAGCGCAGCAGAGGATGTACCTCTTATGGCAACTGCAGAAACATGACCTACCACAAGAGTTGTTGGTCATCTTCTACACTGCTGTCATTAAATCCATTCTCTACATCTATTACAGTCTGGTTTGGGGCAGCCATAAAACAGGACAAATGCAGACTACAGCACACAATAAGGACAGCTGAAAAAAATCATTGGTGTCCCCCTGCCCTTCCTCCAGGACCTGTACACAGAGATCATTATGGAAGATCCCACTCAACCAGCACACATTCTCTTTGACCTCCCCCGTCAAACAGGCGCTTCAGATTCTTGAGCACAAACACATCCAGACACAAGAACATTTTCTTTCTCGCTGCCATCACTTGTGCTTCCCACTCCTCCTTTGCACTACATACTGCACAGTGTCCTATTATAATTCCATCATTCATCTTTGCACATTTCATTTCCACTATTACCCCGCACCTTACCCACCTCCAATACCTCACCTGTACATTCCTTGTAAATTTTTGCCATATTTGTATGTGTATATTTGTAGAAATTGTACTGTATGTATATTGTTATTTGCCCTATTGTCTTTGTTGTACATTGTCTATACAGCACTATGTGTCTACTGCATGTTCACCACTACACTACTAGTTTATTACACTACCACATGTTTGTATGTTGTATGTAGAGTGTTACATCTACCTAGCCAAATTCCTTGTGTATGTAAGTATACTTGGCCAATAAACCTGATTATTGTTCTAATGTGAATGTTATTTCAGGCTGTACATTTTTATTTTGCTACATTTTATTCAGCTTGTGAATGTAATGTAATTTTGTAACTTGTACATTGCAATAAATGTTCAGCTGTCACTTTTAGACTTCCTTTCATCCATCATATTTGGCCACTGGTAAATATTGGATCTGCAGAATTAGATCTGCTAATAGAATATTAGCTGCAGAAAATGTTCATACTTTTTTACTATAGATTATTTTGCCTATTTATTAGTCTATTTAAAGGTTTGCACATAAATACTAAAGGTTTATTTTGTCAATGTAAATGTATAAATTATGTAACGTTATGTAACACTTAACACTTGTAACATGTAACACTGAGGAATAGTTTACACTTTAGATTAGGGGGTGCAGAAAGGTTTGTAAATGACTTGTGTAAGTATACACATAATTTGTAACAAGAAAGGAAGATCTGTAAATATGTAACATTTACGTGATGAGGTTTATACTGGGGGCTGCAGAAGGGTTTGAGAATGAGTTAGCTATGTGTTTATATGTCATTTATAGGAACACTGTCATTTGTGCTGCAATGCTTGTAAATGCAGACTGCTTCTGCAGGCCTTGGAAGGATATAGACAGCTGTTTCATCATAGTCATAGACAAATCCCCCTCAATAAATAATTTGTAAATACTTAGACATAATTTCAGTAGGATAATTGACAAAAACTTAATGATACATTAAATAATTATATGATGATCATTTACTAATGATTTGTTCATGATTAACCAATGTGTATTGATATGCCAATAATACAACATATTGTAATTTAAAATAGTGCAGCTAATTTCTGATAATTTACTAATGAATGATGATGAATTTACTTGTTCATCATCATGATTTTATGATTTACAAAAACAGCTTTAGATTACTTACAACACGTGTGACATGTCACAACATATCACGTTTAGTCATCTACAAATGTATAATAATTTAGTAAATGTAATTTAGTGATTAGTTCACTATTAACTAATCACTTACAAATGACTTATAACTAAACGTTATTATAAAGTGTTCCCCTTAACGGTGCTTTTACATTGCAGATTAAGCGATTGCAATTACAAAGTTACATTGAATGTAAGCTAATTAAGAGCAAAAAATAGCTCCGCATTTCCACTCGCAAACACTATCGAAGTTAACTTTTTTACATGTAAACAATAAGTTAAATATATATCGCAAATTTTAACGAAATGAAATCATTTGATCATAGTATTTTATAGTTAGTCATATTACCATTAATTGAAAAAAAATCTAAACTATATTTCTTTCATATGTGTTTGTGAGGCGCCGGATTAATGAGTGTCTACTTGAAAGGCATGTGATTTAAGGCTAAGATATTTTAAATTGTCCTTGCTGCACCCCATGCACTTTTGGGTTGTTATATTATTACATGTTTGGCCTCTTGTGATTGGACCGTTCTTAACTACCCCCAGCACAAGCTCAGCAGCTGCGCGTCAGTTGACTGACAGGTACTAACTAAGGTGGAAGCAGCGCAATCTCGAGATGAGTGAAGATACCCGTTCGCGAGGCTGACATGGGTACATTTATTGCATACTTTAACAGTCAAATTTCCTTTTTCTGTTTAAGTAATGCATTACAGCTGTTAATCATACATTACTAACAGCTGTTAGTAATATTTTAGTAATAAAATATTTTAGCACCAGCCGCCACTGTTACTGAACCAACTGTTACTGTTACCAAACTCTTCATTTATTCCTTTGTAATTATTTAGTATCTTGTCCGCTAACATTGTGCTTAAATTAATTAGATTATTTTATATGCACGTATGTTTCATTAAAGGAGGCTAACTTCACCCCTAGCGCCCCCTATTGACCGACCGCCACTGCACTGCACATTTTCAGCAGAACGCAACATATCCATTCGACCAATCACGGCGCACTATTCCAACATGCAAAAATATTTAATTTTTTAATGATATGATGTAATGATGATATATTGCAGTCGGAAACACTGTTTTTTTATTTAACAATTGTCGATTTGTAACTATTGCTTTAAGACAAAATTCTGTTAAACTATGGCATGTGAACAAGACCATGTGAATTGATTGAATGATAAATATTAGAGTTTGAGAAATGAAGATTGAAGTGAGACAGCTTTGATTAATTATTTTAGTAAGAAAATCTTTAATTGTACAAGGCATAAAGCCAGGTTTTAAAAGACTGGCAGTGCTGTACTCATTGTTCTTGCACTCTTCCTGTCAATAGTGCTAGAGGGAAAAGCAGGTGGAACCAATAAAGAAGCCTTTTGGAGGAGACTGAACAGCACCCTGGGGTAGCATCAGGTAGCTGGTTTACTGGCTCATTCCTGATTTATGAAAGAAAACATTAACAATCCAAACACTCACATGAGGTGATTTTGTTTTTCATACATTCCTTTGAGAAGATGCCACCTGCTTCGGACAGTACACACACACAAACACACACATATATATAGATATACATTTGAAAACAAAGAATATCACATCAACCTTAATACAGGTTTGTATTTTAATTTATATTTTATCTGTTCAAATATTTTACTTTGCAATAAAAACAAAATCTACATACATCTATTACAAATATTCTACATTTTCTCCTTCCATGGAGATAAACCTTGGAATATCTCCATGTTAACATGAAACCATTAAAGCTAAAGATAAAATTACAGCAGAAGCACTGACATTACTACACAAGAGAACACTAAAGTCAGAATTATCACTAGATAAAATAGCTGGAAGCTCAGAAACATCAGTCAATATCACTGTCACTGCCAGATTCACTCAGCTGAAGATCGTTTCCTGAAAAACAACAACAGCAAATCATGTTCCACCTGCAACAAAAGCTTCTGTTCCACAGACTGAATTAGGGGAATTATCACAATGTGCCATGTCATGTTTTTGTAATATATGCTGCTGTACAACTTTGTTTTTGTCCTGTAGAGCACAGCTGAGAACCATTCAGAACAGAGAACTGTAAAGGTAACTTTACTGCCACGTAATACATACAACTTATTACGTGCTTACTATGCACATACATGTTATTCTGGGTAAGTTTTGTGTTAGTTGTTGTAGTTTGGATAATGTTCAGAGCGTCTAATTACATGCAAATACTTTAGATCTAACTATATACTAGTGAAGTTTAAGCACAAACTTTGTTGACTTTATGTTGACCTTGGGACCTTTGAGAAGTTGCCACCTGCTTCGGACAGTACACATACACACACACACACACACACACATAGATATAAATATATAGATATATCAGGTATATAAATTATCAATTAAATAAATATAAATTATTAATATTAATTATACATAGGAGAATAGAACATTTTGGTGCAGATGGCATTTGGTGTTTTTTGCAGGCACCTACTGAAATGTCAAATAATCCTAAAGTGTCAGTTCATGAAATTGCCACATGGTGCATTGTTGTTTTGATCTGTGTGTATACAAGTGGGTTCATGGATGTGTGGGTGACGTATGCATGTATCTGTATGATTTCTGTCAAGCGTCCTGCTCATTAATTTCACTCGCCCTTCCTTTAATTCCTATGGTCAGTCACATTTGATCACAAGGGTCACAATGCAACTTTTTTTAATGACCATCTGGAATCATCAAAAAAAGGGTTCAGATTGCAACAGCGACAACAAAAGTAACCAAATCTTCAACCATTATGATTGAGGAAATTATGACAAAATGACCCGAACAGCAGGATTATAGTAATTTGTAAAGTAGGTAAAGCTCAAAAATGACTCAGAAAGTTGAAAATGTTGAGGGTCCTCCACCTTCCTAAGTCCTGCCCAGACTGTGTCAGCGCTCTGTAACTTTTGCCCCTCTATCGCCATCTCTGTTTGAAATGTAAAATTTCAAGTTATTAGCAGTTAAAAAATAATGAAATCACTTAATCACTTACATTGACATGTCAATAAACACACATTAAATTAATCTTGTTAGTTTTTGCTTTTATCTTACAGATACTATAGATCACATATATTGTTTGCATTGTTGTGATTCATTCCAATTTGATTAAAAACTGCCTTACAGGCTTCTAAGCTGTTTATTGTAAGACAAAGATTTGATAAAGTTTTACATGAAGGACAAGACAACTGCATGACATACCAGAAGACCTTAAATGTAGTTTGACCTTCATTCCTTTATAAAAAGATGAATGTTAAAATCATGTGCTCTAAATAAAATCATATATCATATATGCATATATGCAGCAGTACTACACAGTACACACAAAAATTGTAATAAACCAACCCTGACTATTGTGACTTTTGTGACATGACTTTTTATAACTTTAGAAAAAATACTGATGAACATTTGAAAACAAAGAATAACATCACATCAACCTTAATACAGGTTTGTATTTCAATTTATATTTTATCTGTTCAAATATTTTACTTTGCAATAAAAACAAAATCTACATACATCTATTACAAATATTCTACATTTTCTCCTTCAAACCTTGGAATATCTCCATGTTAACATGAAACCATCAAAGCTAAAGATAAAATTACAGCAGAAGCACTGACATTACTACACAAGAGAACACTAAAGCCAGAATTATCACTTTACATAATATAGCTGGAAGCTCAGAAACATCAGTCAATATCACTGTCACTGCCAGATTCACTCAGCTGAAGATCGTTTCCTGAAAAACAACAACAGCAAATCATGTTCCACCTGCAACAAAAGCTTCTGTTCCACAGACTGAATTAGATGAATTATCACAATGTGCCATGTCATGTTTTTGTAATATATGCTGCTGTACAACTTTGTTTTTGTGCTGTAGAGCACAGCTGAGAACCATTCAGAACAGAAAACTGCAATGGCAACTTCACTGCCACGTGATACATACAACTTACTACGTGCTTACTATGCACATACATGTTATTCTGGGTAAGTTTAGTGTTAGTTGTTGTAGTTTGGATAATGTTCAGAGCGTCTAATTACATGCAAATACTTTAGATCTAACTATATACTAGTGAAGTTTATGTTGACTTGACAGCACAACCTATAAAGTGTACAAAATAATGGCTATGACAGTCTCTACCACAATGGTATCAAGATTAAAATATTTTTACATTTTTCAATGTGAAAGCTAGGTGGTTTCTAGGGTATTTCTAAGTGGTGGCAAGTGTACTTGAGGTGTTTGCTAGGCACACGTTAACATATATATATTTACTAGGTGTTACTAGGGTGCTCTAAATGGTTGATAGGATGTGGCTAGGACGTTGTTATACCTAAAGCACACTTACACCCCAAGTCACTCCCATCCACGTCTCTACAATGTTCTAATGCTAAGATGTGGCTTATGAATTTTATTGCATGGCTGCTGGAGTACCGTAAATGGACAGTTAATAAGGTAAAACTAAAAGACAGATATGTGTCTAATTTCAAAGCGCCAACTTTCCTATGTCCTTATGATGTTCTGGTGCTGAGATGCAGCTAATTCATGTTGGTTGCTAGGGTGCTCTAAATGGCTGCTTGAGCACCCTAGCAACCAAAAGCATGATCTATGCTTTCGAACAAAACATCTACAACACGACCTTGAGTTGGAATAATAAAACGTCTGTGCTGTGGTTTTGAATTGTGCCCAACAAGAGTCTGTGATTGGCCATTACAATAATCTGAACCTCAACACTTACTCAGTGTGTTCATTAGCTGGTTGCTGCCTTGTAATTTATTGGTGCCATTGGTCAGGCTGTTCCTGCCGGGGGAGCGATGAGCTTCCTGTTCCCCATCACTGCAGGAGCTGTCATCACCACTGCCAGAACAACTGCCCGTGTCTGAGGAAGAACTGCTCTCACTGCTGCTCATCTGCTCTATTACATCCACCTCTGCCCGCAGCTCTGTCACATCACACACAAAAAAACAAAATGTTGTCAGTTTAGCAGAAGCCAAAAATGGAAAAACTGAAATAAAGCTTAGCATTACTACCACCTGCTTAACTCCCATTTTGTTAGCAATAAAATGTGTAACCTAGCATCCATTTAAAAGTAAAATCGTAAGTAATAAGCATGAGCAAGATTAAAAATGAATAATGAAGCCTCCTGCCTGAGAACTAAAACATGTTTGTTACATTTTTAATTACTCCTAAATAAATTAAATAATTAAAATAATAAATAAGCACATAGGAAAGGGAAAGCTCTAACCTCGTTTGATGTCATCCAGCTGAGGCTCAGGTGAAGGGTCTTTAGTCGGTGAAGTCTTAGCACCGGCTCCTGGTTTGCTGGGGGCCCGCAAATGTGATGTCAGCTGGTTCGATCTGACCGACTGCTGCTCTAAACGAGCCTGGATCTTACTGCTTCCCTCAGCTCTGAAAACCACAAAAAAATCTACTCAGAGTGACCAAGTACTGTGGAATTTTCTTTATTCCTGGAATGGAATTTTGATTTTTTTTCACTACAGCTATTTATATAAAATTATAGCTAATCAAAGCAAATTACCAAAATGGTTTGGATGCTGATCACATTTCACCTGCTTAGGACATTAAGTTGGGCAGTAAGTATTCTTAGACCCTTAAGACCCTAAGAAAGGTAAAAGTTTAAATATAATTGGTTTGCTCACCTTGTTTTCTTGACTTGTATGCTGCTGCTGAGTTTCTCCAGCATAAATTCTCCAGTGTCATGGTTGATGATCAGCACACAGTCTTTCTGATATGGCCTTTTGTTGCCCTTAAACACTGTCATTGGTGGACTGGATCCCTTTTAAAAAATAGACTCAGCATGTAGTGAATACACATTTTTAGAACTAAACCAAAACATAAATACTAACTTTAAGTTTTTCTCTTACTGGTATATGTGGTAATGTGATGGTGACCTCATCTCCTTTTCCTACTTGCAATTCTCCCTCACAGGATGTGTCAATAGATGCTGGTTTAAAATCATCTGTGCAAACATGCAATAATGAAGTTTGTTTTTTCACTTAAAGAATATAAACACTAAAATATATTTTAAATATATTTAAAAATTAATATTATCAAAAATAAATATTAATATAATTAAAACTAATAGACATATGTGTGTCCAAATTAAAATAGCCAACTTCCATGTCTCTATCATATCCATGTTGGTTGGTAAGGTGCCCTAAATTTGTTATGGCATGGCTGGACAGGATCCATGGTAATAACTAGTGGTGCTTGTAAAGCATCTATACTCCTCTCCTGCATACTTCATTCCTTTTACCTTCTTTTTCAGGATAAAATGTTTGTACATAATTGTTCCTGCAGTTTGTCATAGACCCATATATGAGAGTCAAATTGACCTGGTTAATGAGGAGAGGTGTGCTATTGCTTAGAGTGTATAGTGTTTTAATGGTGTACGGGAAAGTGGGCAAAAATATCCCATAAGCTTAACTTAATTGGGCTGAATTTTGTGTTGACATCATGATGTGACATCATAGCTTCACATCAGAATGTCACAAAGACATTAGCTCATATCGCTTTCGCCATGGAGAGGCCTTTCATTAGTCTCTTTTGTCTTTCATTATGCTTTAATGAATCTTACCTTTTTAATGGAGTTGATTCAATGGAGAGTGATTGCTAAGGTACTGTATGGGTGCTAGGATGTATCTATAAAGTTGTAATGTCACCGTTTGTTCTACAACATTATGATATAGAGCCATGACATCAAAACTTTAGCACCATGTTAAATATAGTGATTTTTTTCTCCCAATTTTCCCAACATTCGTGGCTCTTCGCAAGCACTACTGTCAATGTTTACACAATTCATCATATCAAACAAACCGTCCGGACTCACATCTAATGGTGTGGAAAGATGATTTGGGTTTCTTATCGAAACTCTCTCCGAGCCTTAAAACATGCTCCTCTTTATCTAAAGACGGGTTAGTGCTGCCGTTCATCACTGCACATCACAACCAACTCGCCAACCTCCAATAAAATATCAGCGATTAAAAATGTAATATTAAACTCAGTCACCGTCAGACAAAAACAAAATGAAAACTTGATCCAAACACCGCCGCACAGAACTAACGCTTCCGGTGTAGGATCGAAATCTGCTTCCCTGTGAAATTACTACTCCCCGTCTACTACTCTGGTTAGGACGGGTGCGGAAGATGGGTTCTTAGAGACATTTTAGGCTTTTCAAGTCGTTTCAAGGTTTACGTAAACTGTAAATTATATATGTAAATTACACAAAACCTGTATGATATAAAGGTAAATAAATAAGTATGGCTCAAATTTCCAGCGGCAGTCAGAAAAAATAAATCCCCAGAAACTTTACGTCAATTCACTTCCGGGTCACTGTAGTCAGAAAACCTTTAGTGATTAAAAAAGAGAGTTTAAAAATTCGTTAACGAGTTCGCTGTCGTTATTATATTATGTCTGCTCTCATAAAATAAAATGATTGAATATTAGGTTTTAAAATATAAAAGTATTCAGGACCTGCCCTCTGAGTTGATGGCGTGACGCTGGCCTGATTACCGTAAATATAAAAATGCTTGCTGAAAGGAAAACTCACATTTTATTACACTTAAAATATACACATACTTTCTCATAAAATGACAATTAAATCAACCGTATCCTTCAGTAATGCCTTAAACTAGAGACATGACGACAAAATCATCACGGCAAATAACAAAAACTAAGCCACTAGTATTAAAGCCTGCTAGTGCGCGGTGTTTACTACGGTAACTGAGCTGAAGGCCGTTCTGTTATATCAGCGATATGAGAGCAGGAAAACAGAGCACAGCTAGTGTACAGGAAGAGAGAGTTGTAAACATTATGACATCTGCGCAGCCTAACATTGTTCTGTTATTCAGTGGAAAACGAAAGTCAGGGAAAGACTATGTGACTGACTTATTGAAGGAAAGGTGAGATCTTTTAAAAACCCGATTTCTTACATCTAATGCAGACCAGAATTTGTTACACACATGTAAACACTGTGGCAATTTTACATGCACGTATAAAACTAATGGTGATGCTATTTTTTATGCTACAGACTCACTACGAAGATGTGCTGTGTACTCAGACTGTCTGCACCTCTTAAACTGCAGTATGCTCAGGTACTGGCGTTGGTATGGTATACAGGTCCTTTTCATAAAATTAGCATATTGTGATAAAGTTCATTATTTTCTGTAATGTACTGATAAACATTAGACTTTCATATATTTTAGATTCATTACA
>JBAJNP010004853.1:0-31513 GCA_036877545.1 Yasuhikotakia modesta | reverse complement strand
GGAGAGGAAACAAGCAGAAGATATTTGTTTGGGCCAAGGAACACAAAGAATGGACATTAGACCAGTGGAAATCTGTGCTTTGGTCTGATGAGTCCAAATTTGATCTTTGGTTCCAACTGCCATGTCTTTGTGCGACGCAGAAAAGATGAACGGATGGATTCTACGTGCCTGGTTCCCACTGTGAAGCATGGGCAAGGAGGTGTGATTGTGTGGGGGTGCTTTGCTGGTGACACTGTTGGGGATTTATTCAAAATTGAAGGCATCATGAACCAGCATGGCTACCACAGCATCCTGCAACGACATGCCATTCCATCCGGTTTACGTTTAGTTGGACCATCATTTATTTTTCAACAAGACAATGACCCCAAACACACTTCCAGGCTATGTAAGGGCTATTTGACCAAGAAGGAGAGTGATGGAGTGCTGCGCCAGATGACCTGGCCTTCACAGTCACCAGACCTGAACCCAATCGAGATGGTTTGGGGTGAGCTGGACCTCAGAGTGAAAGCAAAAGGGCCAACAAGTGCTAAGCATCTCTGGGAACTCCTTCAAGACTGTTGGAAAACAATTTCAGGTGACCAACTCTTGAAGCTCATCAACAGAATGCCAAGAGTGTGCAAAGCAGTAATCAGAGCAAATGGTAGCTACTTTGAAGAAACTAGAATATAAGGCATGTTTTCCATTATTTTACACTTTTTTGTTAAGTACACAATTCCATATGTGTTTATTCACATCTGTTATGTCTTCTGTGTGAATCTACAATGTAAATAGTTGTGAAAAGAAAGAAAACACATTAAATGTGAAGGTGTGTCCAAACTTTTGGCCTGTACTGTATACACACATAAATACATATACATACATACATGCATGTGTACATGGTGTAATTTTAAAATATCTATATGTGTAAGCACATGCTCATCCCTGTTGCATTGAGGCCTATCATAGAGAGATTGATTAAGCTGTATTTAGCTGTGCCGTACAGTAGCTTGGCAGCAGTGTAGAAAGGGGGCTTGTATTCCATTGTTCTCCTGCTGTCTTGGCTACATATGAGAAACAAATGAATAATTCTGCTTTTCATTCCATTAACTGAAAGACAAGGCATTTATCCAGGTCTCTGTCATGAGACAATACCCTACAAACTTATCTCTCTCTCACCCTCCTCCATGTCCTTCTCATTGTCCCTTATAAACCGCCCCCCTCCCAAACTCACACACAATCACACTATCACACTCCTCTGCTAATTGATGGCCCAGTCAGGGGTGTATTGAAAGGACTGATCTGTGTGTGTCTGTCTGATATGTTCTTAGCTGGGTGGGTAAAATCACTGCTGTCCATGGCCCAGGCTGGTCTTTTGTGAATTTTTTATCAGCACATAAACCTGTAAATCGCAGATATTGTCTCCAGATCCTGCTCTTTACAAAATCACACAGGTGAAACATTTACTACCACGACAACACCAACACACCCCTTTTTCTGATCTTATCACTGAGAAGCTTCACAATGAAAGCAGATACTTGGTACTTTGTTTTGGGATTCACACCCCTAGCACACACACACACACATGCATACATATCCCCTCCAGGCAGGGGTCTTACCCCTGTCTCTCCTGCCTGATGTTATCTGACACACTGAGGACCTTTTCCTCTAATCATAAGCTCTGGTGGAAATGACACTATACAATTTAGTCATGGGAGTCTGCATGCCTTAATACTACAGGAACCAACACAGAGCCTCTGAGGCACTGAGAAGAAAATGAGAGAGCGAGGAAAGCAGATTTTAAAAAAAGCATATGTCTGGAGTTATTAGTGAGGCTGAGATATGCTGGGTGAGCTAGATGTGTTTTAAACAGATTCATCTCAAAAGCTAAAGGGAAAATTGTTCCTTCCTTAGCTAATTACAAGACCTACAATGACAATATAAACAAACAAATAAATAAATGCATAAGTATATAAAAACACTGGCATCGTGAAATGTAAGACACAGTGTATTTACAGTCTTATGTCATATATATGTTTTATAAACATGGCCTAGCATGTTTTCAGATGTTTTAGAGGGGCTGTGACAGAGTTAAACAGCAATTTATTTGGATTGATTGAAACAGCTTTTATCAAAGTGCATGATGGAAGTGTCAGTGAACGACAACTCCTACAAACCAAAATTGAACATCAGACTTGATTCAGTGTTTATGTTTCTCTTACATGTTTTACAATGTCTTCAATAAGGATTTAACATTTAGGCATTTAGCAGAAGCTTTTGTAACTCACAAAGTGAGGAAAACAAACAAGTGATAAATCACAAGATGACAATACGCATAGCCATACAAAGATACAATTTTCCTAGTATACAATAGTCCAGTACTACAGTGCATTTAACGTTTAAGTCACATGCTTTCTAATTCTGTGTTTGCCTTGTTTTACTTCCCTCTTCCCTGAATATTTCTCTCCATCCTTAGCAAATGGCTCTTGGCCACACAGCGTTGTTTGGTGCCAGTATCATGCTCAGAATCTCAATGCTTGGATTCTTTTACACATTCATCACAAGACCTGCTGTAAAATAACCAAAATATTATTCAAACTTTCGACTCCTGTCATCATAAATAACAGAGGCAAACTGGAAAGAGATGAAGGGAGCAGATTAACTAATGCTGTAAAGAGAGGAAACAAACACAGAGTTTTTTGGGTTCGATGGGGTGTTGCTGGAGTACGTGAATATAACAAATAAGAGAGATGAGGCACCAGGAGAAGAGAGAGGAAAAATAAGAGACGATGAGAGAAGAAGAGATGATTTGATATATGAGAAAAGGAGAGCTACATGAGTTTAAGTGTTCTCATTTTCTTTGTTTGGGCACTATGTTCATTTTCAGTGGGTCATGATAACCTGACTGTGGTGATTATACTGTTCAGGGCAGAAGAAGACAGCGAGCAGCTGCGTTGTAAATGGACAAATACACACACACAGGCCACACAAAACAAGACTGCAACCTTTCCCTGTCTCTGCACCTGCACACTTCAAAACAATCCACTAAGATCAAGAACATGCTGATTCTTTCATTCTGTCCCTATTTTTTTTCCATTTTTTCTCTTGAGTGTTTATACTGTGTGCTGCGTGTGACCTAACAAGCTTGTCATACATTTTGGCAGATGCTTCTATACCAAGAAACAAACCTCCCATTCAAAACATACGTTTTATCAATATGCACGCTCCCTGGGAATTGAACCCATAACCTTGACATTGTTAGTATCACAACCTTCCAGTAGAGCTACAGGAATCCTTTAGTTAGTTTTGACTTACAATTCACACTCTGATCCATAAATACACAGTGTACACTATTACAATAAATTCCACAGAACCACCCCAGTGTCTTGACAGGCCCAGGCCGGAAGGAGGAAGAGCAGGAGAGGAGGGGTGGAGTGATAATGGATGAAACATCTGCAGAGCTGCAGGTGTCCATCATTCTCTTACTTCCTGCTATTTTGCTTACTTTTACAGAGCTATTATAGAGTTCCTGGTATAAAGAAGTGTTATGTACAGGAAGCAAACGCTAACTGCATCATCTGCACAAGTCAGCTGACCAACACGTGATATTTTGAGATAAGTACCCTTTTTCATCCACCAATGACATCCACTTGACATACTGTCTATTAATGGTCCATCACAACACAGGGTCATGCATGTTAGATTCAACAATTATGATCAGTGCCCAATGCAACTTAACCTTAGAGCGACTGTTTAACTCAAGATGCAGAGGACATAATTTTTTAGCAAATGCAGATGGCCGCAGACTTAAAAGGGCCATTAGTGTGGACTAGTAATGGGGAAAAGATAAGAGGAAAACAATGCTCAGAAGATAGAGGGAGGGGCAAAGGGCCAGGCCAGTCTTCAAAGAAATATCCATTTTGCCATTAGCTCAGTTTGAATTGATTTTTTCCCTTCAAACACTAAGAAACAGATGCCAAGATGCTTTTGTTGCATGGTTTGCAAAAAATTGTAGAAATCAAGAAGAAAATTAAGAGAGGTAGATAGACTGAGAGAGAGAGAAAATAGAGAGAAACAGAGAGAGAGAAGAATCCAGCATCTTTGAGTCCTTTGATTGCTATCTTGGGGCTATACAGTGCAATTACTGGCTGGAACCATTAAAGACTTGATTACAGACAGGCAGGCCAGACAGTGAACAACAAACACACATAGTAGTGTTAGACCAGGTACTATCATCCGGACACTGTCTCTCTCTGTCTTACACACACGCACACACAAATTTACCTTTATCTATATAAATGGGGACATTCAATGGGCTTTTTTTACATAAAGACACCTTTGTCAGGTTTTGCTTGACTTTTGGGTACAAATTTGGTAAGACACCCCCCCACACACATATATAAACTCTCTCCTACACACACACAAATCATTTTATCATTAAATCTGAATACATGACTGTTAAATATGTATAAACATGCTCACAGCTTCTTCTAATTATGTCTGCAACATTCCAATGCACCTGTCTTCCTGCCTCACTTCCTCTAACTCTGTCTTGCCCTGTTTCCAATCTGCACTTACACTTAGATTCCAAAGTTATGACGTATGAGAGGTTATGATGCACCTTAATGGGATTGATTTAGTGACCAGAAAAGGTCTGGATTTTCAATTGTCCCTAATGCCCATATTATTCACACACGTAATAACACACACTTTCATCCCCACATGTTTCCACATGTAGTATGTGGGGGGTGAAGGGAGGGAAGTGAGGCAAGCAGAGGAGGGGCTGATCATTTGTTTTCAGTTTTCTCACAGCTTTAGGGCTGGCACCCCCTCTCTTCTTCATTTACTGCTTTTCTCGACCCAGCCACATCTAAAGCGCTAATAATTACAGGCCTCTAAAACTGGCCGCTTTAGGGCAGCTGGAATCAGATTTTTTGGCCTCAGTATGTCTGTATATGTGTGTGTGGGTATGCAGGAGTTGTGTCTGCCAGTGTGTGTGGCTAAATGTGCTTGTAGTAGGAAGGTGTAGCTTGTAGCTCCACCCCTCTTCATAGTTTTGATTCCCGCGTGTTGATTCAGCATAGTCAGCGAGTCTTTACAAGGCCATTTCTTCCTCTGAGAGGCTTGTAGTAGTGATTAAATATATCCCCAGAGCAAGGCATCAATTACTGGGATCACACAGGCCCGGCTGGCTGCTGATGCACTCTCGTCCGCGCACCAACCCTCCGCTGAAGCCAGAGAGTGGTGTTAACAGCCAAACCTGGACACTGAGCACTGTGCCAGGGCCAGACATCAGGCTCTGGGGGTAAACTCTGGGAGAAGCTCCAGGTAGTGTAAGTGGGTGGTTGTAGGGTGTTAAGTGGGAATGTGTGTACATACATAATGCTTCTCTGGGTGTGTGTGCTACACAAATTTTAAAAAGCTCCTTTTAATGGAGTAATTGAATAATGGACTTTTTTGTAAAAAAACAAACATAAATGACTCTAAAAGTCATAAACAAAAAAAAAAACATAAATGACTCTAAAAGCAGCATCCACTGCATTTAGTACTGGCACCACAATGCCAAAAGTCAGCTATTTTTTTTATCTAGAACCCATAAACATCTGCAATTTCATTCAGAAGATGGGCAGTTGTGTCCTACTGGTTACAGTTGGTAACCAGAAGGTTGCTGGTTTTAATCCTAGGACTGGTAGCAAACAACTGAGAAGCTTAAGAGCAGGACACCTTACCCCCAGTTGCACCCGGGTTCCACAATGCTGTGCACTTCTATGTGTGTGTTCTTAACTCAACACTCCTTCACTTCAGATGTTCAGAACTGATATTCTTTAGGCCTCTGTCTTTACTGTGATAAATTTGTCCAATGTTATTGGATACTTTGTGAACTCAACTTTTTCTACCACTGACTTCAGTTTCCCTGGAAACGAAAATTCGTATAACTTCAGCGATGGTGGTCTCAGGTTAATGACCTCACCCCTGGAATGGCAGCTATGTTCTAAATGGAACTGTGGAACATTTTCATTCAGTTTTTTCATACGCTTCATTAGCACTGCTGATTCCTGCCTTTATGCACCTGTCAGAGAGAGACTTCCACTAAAGTTAGATGAGGAAAGAATTGGGGACGAGTTTTAAGCGTAGAGATGTGCAGAGTACAGTGAAAACCGGTATTCAGCAAATGCTTTTATCTAAAGTGATGTACATTACCCTTACATCAGAGAAAATCTTTGGGGTTAGCTGCTTCACTCCAGAGCAGAACAGTGAGTATCCACTTGTGGTACACCCTTCCTTTTTCTGGATTTTTAATACTTCAAAGCACCCACAGAGGAAAAAAATATCACAACATTAAGATTATCATTACAAATCCAGTTTTATGTGTGCCCAAGACAAGCTAAAAAAGTAGCCCTTCTATACACACTGTAAAAATGTTTTGTAACCTAAAAACCATACTGACAAATAAAGTCAAATGACAATTCCTTTGAAATTGGACCAAACAGTGCAAATTATAAATCATTTTTAAACTAAGTACATAACATACAAATACATAAATCAATTTATCAGTTAATGCAAGACGCATTAAAATACAAGCATCTTTTCTATACTCTAAGTTAAACTCTGTATATTTCTCCCACTTTTGATTATTTCTGCCTTCTTTTTTCTTCTCACTCGCTTCAGTGAGCTCCAGGCGAGGGGAGGGCTGAGGGGCGTTTGGAAGCCCAGGCTGAGCTCTCTTACTGGGCTGTAATCCTGGCCAAATACCCCAGCCTCTTTTTCTCTGGAGGGGCTTCTTTTGTCTTGAGGGAAGTGAATAGGTCCACAGAGGCCGGTAAGAAACCACAGATGTGTGTATGTGTGTTTCTGTCTGATACAGACACAGAGAGACTGAGAGAGGCTTTTACCAGTTATTTATAATAACGATTTTTTTTAATTGGAGATATCAGTGGTCATTAATAAAACTGAACAACTCTCATATGGTTCCATGCAAAGACTTATAATAGCACTTTTTCTTAAAATAAGCCTTTAACAAACACTCTCTTACCTAATGTATCTGTGCACATACCCTCCCTGAATATGAATGTGTGTGTGTTATGTATCTATACCTGTATAAGTTCATATATCTTTTTAATTGCAAGCTAACCATCTGTTGTTCATCCTGCACCCGTCTTTGAATGTACCCTCATCTCTCTCTCTCTGGCTGTGTGCTTGAATTGTCTGACAGTGGAGGGGTGCTGTACTGGAATGTGGGCTGTGTGTATTGTTTGTAAAAATAAACCATCTGGACAAAGATATTCACTGAGAATTTATATTAAACAGCTGAGAAAGCACAGCTTCTGAACACAGTGGGGACGGGTTGTGATGCAACAGACCACACCATGAGATAGGGAGAGAGAGCGAGAGACCGTGAAAGTGTGTTTATGACTTCCAATTCATATAGCCAGCCTAAAGAGTGGATAAAACAAAATCCATCATGATTTTATTATCACTGATCAGTTAAAATACATATAAGTGTATTCTTAGCCTATATGAACAGGCTAAGAATACACTCAAAGCTATAACTTCTAGTCCTTAAAAGTACAATATTCTTCTGTTTTACTGTATTCACCAGTGATGTCATCCTACTGTACTTGTCTCAGTTGAGGTTAGTCTTTCACGGCCAATAACACGCTGATGACCTAACAAGAGAAAGAAGCCTTCTCAGTAACACTGACACACATCAACATGGTGGCTTGCAGGCAAACTAAATAGCTACAGATGTGATCGGTCTACACTCAGTGGCCATCTGGCCAAGTCAAATATTGCCGCTGCAGATTCGCACCCTTCTCCTGCTGTCTTTCTCTCTTTATATGTATCTGTCTTTCACTCGTATGTATATTTGTCTTTAGCACAGTTTCATTGTCCATACTCACACAGAGGTGTCTGTCAATTCAAGACCCACCCCAGAACGCACGTCACTTCACAGAGGTGTTGGAGAGATGATGGGTGCATCTGGATAGTGTCACTTCCGTCATTTGTAACGTGTTGGACTAAGTGCTATTTGAGTGCTGAGTGAAGTAAACAACACAAGTAAATGTACATTTTCTTAATGTTCTGTCAAGCTCTTCTGTTTCTGAGAACAATTACAGCAAACATAGAAGCTAAAACGGATTAAAAAAGGTTAAAAAAGGATGGACAGACAGCTATGATAGGTCAGACATTTTGACTGAAAAATGACAGAAAAGTAGCCTAAAAAAAAGTTTAAGTGAATTACTGAATTCTATTGAAAGTTTACAGTGAGTTTTACCACGATGATGAGAACAAACAAAGAATTTAAAACTCCTCTAATGTGTTTCATGCAAGAACAGATAAAAGAGGAAAATCAGAAGTATATGAATATACATGAATATGACTAAATTCTGCAATCTTAATGAAGCGCATTACGTCATGGAAGAGCAACCCTCTCGTCCTGTAATTATCCAGACACACACACATAACCATACACACATGTACACACAGAGAGCCCAGGGGTGAGGTGAAGCTTGAGAACAGCTCTTGTTGTTCCCGCAGATGTGCTGAACTGATAGAAATATGAATTTGGCACCAGAAAGATGGAGAATTGTAATAAACATGTAGAGTTAAACAAAATCTGTACTCGATTCTTTTAAAGTTCTTCACGTGATTAATGATTCAATTTCTGCATTTAAATAGCCAGACAAAATGCAGTGATCTATTTTGTGGGTAGGTTTATAAATCTATAGAATTTTGTAAAATGTGATCACTTGCGGTTGAGCTAAACTGAGCTGTCATTGAGCTGAGAGATGTCGTGTTATGCAGGATGTAGTCTGCAGATTGAGAGATTGAGTCTGCTGTGTTCTGAGCTGATCGGATCACAGGGGCCAATAATAGCAGTGAATAACTCCAGTGACGCTCCTTAGAATGCACTTTTAATTGGTTAATAAATTCTTCCAATTATGGGATGGAATACCCTCGGGTTGCAGAAGTCACCTTTGATAATCCTCTCACAGACATCAAACGCTCAAATGTCACAAGGGCCAGACGTGCACATGACAGAGAGACTGTATTAGCCTTCACATACTTAATCTAATGCAAGTAAAACGTTTTGCATGATTCTGAGTACAGCTGTCTGCTTTTTACATGCAATTCCGTCAGTCCATATTTTAAAACATTTGCACGTATGGGTCTCAATAAATACAGGATCATGTGAATTGTACACAGCCGCTCAATTGGATTAGCAGATTAGCCCATCTCACCTTTGCCCCCAACATGTTCTCAGACACACAAACTCGCCCTTGCATTCACACACACTCATAAATTAAAACTTATTTTGTAAACTCTGACATGAAAATGTAATCATGACTTCCTTACATCCCCTTTACCTGCAAAAAGACGGCTAACTATAATGCTTTAACCTGAACAGAAAGCTTTCAACCGTATGTGCATGTGTGAACTGTACAGAAAACTCTGAAAGCCCAACCACAATAAATAAGAGTGTCTGATACACAACTGTGCAAAAGAACTATATAAATGGATCCAGATTTACAAATTTACAATTTAAGTAGGACACAGTGCCTGCCAGGTTGTTTAATATAAATGTGGTTAGCATTTTATAAATTACAAAGTGGTGTTATGGTAATCTTTAAAATCTGGATGGCTAAAGCAAAGATTGTGGGTTTAATTCTGAATAGGAATGACCCTGGAAAAGAACAGTTACTGAGATCACAATCCCGCTTTATCCCCATTGTGTCCCTGAGCCATGCAGTCAGTACAGGTTTGCTCCAGGAGATCTGCACCTTGAATCTGGACCCATCAGTGCAGATGAAAAGCATCTGGTGAGTAGATTATGTACTAACCGCAAGTAGCATGTCACAGTATTTGTAACAGGCATGTGCTTTCATATAAATTCATGTGCCTGGATTAATTTAGCAAATTTCCCTATGATATTCACAGTGTGGATTGTGACTAATGTTTAGGATGATGGTTTATACCTGAGTCACTAAATCACTTCAGTGAATCAAGCTTGTGTACCTTGAACAAGTGCAGACCTGCTCACGCACAAATACGGTCGTAATATGTGTGCACATTTGCTCTGGTTCACTGGACCAGGGCTTTTTACTTCTTGTGACTCTCATTTTGCATTAAGCTCACACAAGCTCACACCCCAAAGTAACCCTAACAGCAAACACACACACAAACGGATTTATCTTTTCTTGCAATTAATCCCACACACATCTCACGTGAGACAGCACGTTGGCCAGTGGCTGTCTCTTACAGGAGCTAAAGACATGCTGCTTCTATTGGCAAAAAGCCTTTGAACAAAATGACTTCCTGTAAATACCACAGCTGTAATTAAGTGCGAGCAAACAGAGAGCAGGTCCCACAATTTGTACTGCAGCAAATCATATTTCCACGGCAGAGATAAAGACATAACCAATGATTTAATACCAGGAATGTCATAATTATTTTCCTCGTCTTTTCTGCGCTGTGGAGGGATCGAGTTGCTGTTAATGGGCGTTGGGCTGAAAGCCCTAATTAGGTTTTTGTTGTCGACTGTCACTGATGGAGAAAGAAAAGAAAAGGTGGCAGAGTAAATAAAGTTCCCAGCGCAGAGGCCAAGGCTGTAATTTGAGCTCAGGCTCCTGTACAAGGGTTAGCGTGAATCACAAACGTCCTCTCTGCAAACACAGAGCGAGTAATTGTGAGGTGTCGACCCACACCTTGTGTTATTGTGAGCGCATGTGCGTCTGTGTTTTTGGGGAGGTTGTGAGATCGGGGGTGTATGATTAGTGGGGTATCCTCTCTATATGACAGCGGAGGAGTGTGAGAAAACACACAAACACAACGATTACAATGCGAGTTGATTTAATGGGAGATGTTCCAATGAGAATAGTAGATAATTTACTAGCTCATATTTAGATGGCGGAAAAAAAATCTCAGCAGACGGTAAAGCTGGAACATCAAAGCTCATTATGGTACATTTGAACACACATACGCACGCACACACACATACAGGTGCAGGAGTACAAGAGGGAAAACAAAGACATAATACAACAATGTAATGCAGAATGGGTCTAATTTCCAATGGTAAATGGTAATTTAGGATAAAATAATTTATTTCTTTGAACTGTTTGACTCAAAATTAAAGTTCAAAATATGACGTACACAGAGAAAATCACATTGTCAATCACTGTTGTCCCATGCACAGTAGCATCTGTAAACCAGAACTGGATATATATATATTGCATAATGTCTGAGGTAATGTAAGCAAGCTGTGGGCCTGTTAGGCTAGTTACACTCATCTGAAAGTGTGTACTGTCCATCAGAGATTGCCTGTGTGATATCTTTATTTAAGCAGTTCTGAGAAGTGTGCTGAGTATATAAAGAAAGACTAAGAGAAAATAAGAGTCTTAATACGGAGGTACAGTATTAGCATAGGCTTAGGCAAGCGACATATCTGGGTTTCCCCAGGTGTGGAGCAGGATCTGGCCTGTGTCCAGTGAGAAGCACTCCACACTCATTAGGGAAAGAGGAGAAACCTCCTGCCTCCTAGCACCTAGCAACAGACACACAGCAACACAAAACACTGTGTGTCCCAACAACTGACAAAAACTCACCCAATCAGACTAACAAAACAACCATAGACAAACATACCTTAGAGCATGAAAAATCATTTGATTGATTGTCTATACTGCATACACCTCCTGCTACCGACATACAAAGCATACAAAATGTTATGATAAATAAAGATGTCAGATTATTTTGTTTGCAGGTATTAATAATTTAGTTTAGGTTCTAGTTTAAACTAACCATAAAACTAACACTTTTTACATCCTCATGGGTATTTCAATCTTAATTAAACAAACTTAATTTTTACTTTTAAGTCAGAAAGAGCATGTAAATAATTATACAAAGCAGATTTAAAAGTACAAAGTACAAAAATATGTAGTGTATGTATGTGTTTTGTGTCAGATGCTGTGTGTGTGTGTGCCTCTGGGATGTCAACTCTGTGATACATGATGACCAGAGCAAACAGGAAGGATGTGAAGCAGCTCTTAGCGTCCCCCACACAAAAGAACCTCAACTTAATGAAGCCTGCAGCAGCCGCTCACAGGATCAAAGAGTGAGAGAGAGAGAGAGAGAGAGAGAAGAGAGAGACAGAGAGAGGGAGAGAGTGAGGGAGAGAGCGAGAGAGAGAAATAGGAATGTGAGAGGGTTAATTACTTTGAAAGGCTCAGGCCACACACTGGACCCATCACCTGAAGAAAGACAGAGAATAAGTGTGTGTGTATGTGTGTGTGTAAAAGTGGAAAGAATGTTTTTCAGAAAGAAGCTGGAGAAATGTAATTGAATACTCAAGTAAATGAAAGAGAATGAAGAATGAATTTTTAGGGTGAATGGGGGCGCACAGAACCCACAAAGAAAAGATAGAGAGAGAAAGAAAGAGAAAATTGAAGAGGGAACTGAACAGAATAATAGAGTCAATTTTCATTCTTCCTTTTTCATCTGACATTGTCACCAAAATATCAACAGACTAACATATAGACTAACATCATGGAATGCTGCTACATACTTTACATACATTACTTAAATAATAGGACTACACTGACAAATTAGATACATGACAATTATAATTTTCAATGAAGCACATACGTTTGTTTTGTGAAACTTAATCTAAAGCTATCTGCCAACAGTACCATTAAATATTGAGATATAGCCATAAAAATGTATAGACTTAATAGAGACTTTTCCCCATTAGATTTAGTTGGTAAATGTTTTTTAATTTAAAAACGTTTACAAGGACAAAACCCCACTGCTTCAGTAATTTATTAAGATAATGTACTTCAGGCAACTAGATACCTGAGTTTTTAATGAACAGAAACATTGATACAAAGTTACCTGAACAAACATGAAATTGATCATTAAACATTACATGCTCCTGAGCAATCTTCGTCTAACTGCAGTAAAACAACATTTAGCATTAAAACATAAAAGCAACTTTAAGCATCACCATATATGGTAACATACTTTCATGGTCTTAATCTATAAATTGGGATTCCTGCGCAGAACACAAACACATAGATAATATCTACAACAATCCACGGTCAAATGTGGCAGTTCTGTAAACCTAGTTACAGCTTGCATTATTCAATAAAAAGTCCAGGCATAAATTAAAGTCTAGGCATCTGAATATCTGTAGCTGTAGTCATTTTTAATTGAATCCTTGTGACTACAATAGACTTTTATAAATGCTTAGCTGAACAAGGTAAATAAATTTTATATGCTTGCTCAGAGAGTAACTTTTGGGTTTTCTTTTTGTGTGTTGAATGTTATGAGTGTGCTGTTGACAGCCAGAAGCTGGCAACATGATCTGCTTGGCTAATCTGTTGAGTATTACATTTGAACAGGAATGACTAAGCATGGACCAGGGTTTCATTCTCCAAGTTACTGTAACTTCACACAAGTGTAATTGCTGGAAATCCATTATCAAATGAGCTCAATGCTATGAGAGAGGGCATATTCAAATGTTACTTAAGCACTGTGTTCTTATTTATTCATATTATATTGGATATCATGTAGTGTCATCAGTATCACTGACATCAGTTAAACCAACTTTACTGTTTAAACTCACTAGTCGCACCACTAACATTTAAAAACCACAAGTCAAGTACATACACCCTATTTAAAATCAAATTTACATTAATTATCAATAAAAAAAACAATACAAGTCAATTGCACATGGAAAACACAGGTCCTGCTGATACACCTGCCACACATCTTTCCTGCTTAACTGTGTTTCCTGTAGCTTACATAATGACTTTTTTTGTTGTTTCAAACATATATAATCTTTCCCTGTTGATAATAAATGATGTTATGCAGAATGTTAATGACTGACAGCCTTGCCCTTTACCACTCACACTGGAAAAAAACAGCAGCATCAACAGTCTTCAATATTTCTTCTCTTCTACTCTTCAGCAGAAAGTTATGTGGTTTGGAATGACAGGAGAATAAGTAAATAAAGACTTCCAAGAATGTTTCATTTTTGGCTAAGCCATCCTTTTTAAACAAACTGTAATGAGCAAACTAAACACAGTCATGCATGGCTTACTATAACCCTTACTGTTCTTAAACTGTTCTCAAAGTTTTGCAAAAGCATTGCATAATCTACCAACTGACCATAACATGTAACATAGCACAACAAAGATCTGGCTTTCAACCACATAACCACACTTACATATGCAAATAACAACACAGTACAAAAGCCAAAAGTTTTCTACAGTTTTTTTCCTGCCCTGTCTTTATTTTCCCACTCCCTTTAGCTCCCAGTATGATATTAAGCAGAGTATGAATCTTTCTGCTCTGTTGGTACTGTGGCACAGCTGAGAGGCAGGCCAATACTGACGCTATTGTTCAGTCTCTTTATTTATGTCCTGGCTGTACCAGGCAGATGAGGTAAGGGTTCTTTTTATGGCATTATTCTGTAGTGCTGATACATAGAGGTCTGCGTCAAATGCACACACACACACACACACACACACACACACACACACACACACACACACAAATACCTCTCTGTCTCTACAGCAGCAAATTCATACTCCTCCCATTGCTCTCATCCCCCCATTTCTCCATCAATAGCACTTTCCCCCTCTTCTTCTCTGCGTCCTCTTTTAAACCAGTCTCAGCATTAGCATGTGAATCGCTTGTATATCTTCTTTTATATGATGCACTGACAACTGGCTTTTTAGAAAAGAGGGAGGAAAGAAGAAAAGAAAGACCAAAATCCTCCCCCTCTTAGGAACGCAAGAGAAAGAAAACATGTTATTGCTCTCTCAAGAACTTTCACATACTGCATCCCTCAAAGACTACAGTTATATAACAGTGTCATACAGAAGATGTTGTGTTTTGTAGCACTTGGCTGCTGCTATCTTTCAACCTGTAATTATATCTGAACATGTAATAAATACCCAAGTACCAGATGAAATATGACCCCATAAGGTTTAACCTTACAACTGAACTGGAAGATACTGTTTAATAGGTGTTTGATAGAACCTTTAACTTCTCTGTCTGTTAGCGTTGCGCATTTCTAAACTTTTTTCTTTTCGTATTCACACTATCATACATGCACTTACACAAACTCATGACTAACATCATAACATTGCTATTTTTTATTAAATCTGTTTTTTATACACACCTGCTAGGCTTTGCTAGTGCCATGCTCTAGAAAGTGAACTAACTACAGAAAAGCCACTTTGTGCATTTACCATTTATTACTTTTTTTTTTGAGCAAGCTCAACCTTTGAGAGCAACAGGTCAACCCCAGTCTTCCTTTTTTTTACGCACAGACACAGCAGGGTAAGGTTTCTTCCTTACATCCCCACAATAACTCAAATTTGTAATATAACAAGGCAATGTTTTTTGTTTGGTTTCAGAAAGCAGATAAACTTCAAAGAGATGAAACTGACAGATTAATAGCGCCACAGACAAGCCTCATCATAAACCACTGAGTTTCTGACCCATTAACCTCAGATCTTTTGTCCTACACACCGAAAACAGATACATGCACATATCAGAGGGAACTGTCCAAGCATAACAGCTGTTTACAGATATTTTCTCTCTCTCAGCCGGCTGACATCATCATCTCACCTCTCCTCCCATCTTTTTCTTGGATGCGTTGTGTTATGACAAGTTTAATTGTGTGCTGTCTAACCTATAACATTTCTGTAAATATTGGTCATGCCAAGGCTGTCAGTAACAGGAAGCATGTGAACAGCCTTGTCTTCACAGTAGCACAATGCCAGTCTTTGTTCTGTGAGCGATCACTGTGAGTTATTTTGATACTGGTTCAGTAGACATACAAACTGACCTAATCTGCCTGAGGAGATTACACATTACACAGAGTATGGTGACATTTTCTGATCTAAGACCTGAAAGAAAAATTACAAACAAACAATCATATTTATGTAAATAAGAAGGATATCGATCCCTAAACAGTAGAGTGCTTCAAAACATTATGTAATGTTTTGTGGGTTTGTGTGTTTACAGGTCAGGACATACCTGAGGGGTAAATACTTGGTTTTTAAAAACATCAAAAATGACAAAAACATTGGTGATCACTGATGTCATTTTGAGTGGTCAGCACTAGTTTAAAAAAAGAAATTGGCCAAATCATGTTTTAACTTAAATACAAGAATGTCAACAAGTTTGTGTGAGAGTTAAATTATATAGAAATGGTCACAAGTTGAAATCTGTGTAAGACAAATAACTATTTTATATTGTTTATCCTTTACATCATGCAAACAGTGAGGACACCCAAAACACAGCTGATGACTTCTGCAATCAAAGCAAAGGAGATTGTTTAATCTCTATCTGCTTCTGTATTGATCCAGGGCTTAAAATGTTCTCTCTTTTTCTGTCTTCCTCTAGTTTTTGTATGGCTCGGGAAGTTGCTATAAGAAGTGACATTGACAGAAGTGAGTTGTTGCTGATAAATACTGCTGAGTGATTCAGTAATGAGAATGTATGAACAGACGTGGGTTCTGCGCTCTGTTTGTGTATCTGTGTATGTGTGTGTGTGTGCGCGTGTCTCTGCATTCCTGTAACTGACGCTTGTTGTTACTCACACTGGGGAGGGCAGAGTGACTCACTGCTGTGTCATTACTAATAACCCTTGTGTAGGGAATCAGCAACACACATATACAATCACAATGGACACATATATATAGTCAAACAGTATGCTGTCAGACTGATGGGTATGTAAGCACACTAATGTATTTGTCACAATTGTACGTAAAGAAACAGGCCGGCCCACACAGCTACGCTTCCCTCTGCGAGAGAGTGTGAAAGAAAGAGAGAGAGGGAGAGATAGGAAAACTCCTATCTACAGTACTTCATAATATTGTTCTGTCAGTTTTGCAGTATTTAAAACAAGTGTTCATAATTTTCTTAAAATTGGTCAATGATTCAAAAATATTGTGACACAGCTTTGAGAAATGCACCCAAGGTTTTTACTCAATGCTGAGGCAAAGTATTTCAACACTTTACTGAGTCAAGAGGTATGTTACTCTAAGATACGCATCTAAAACACTGTTGCGTTATTCCATATAAAACCCCATCCCAACAGGTCTAATCAGAAGCCCTTTTTAATCAGTGATCTTTCAAGAGACGAGTCTGTTTGCAAAATAAACACCTAAACAAACTTGCTCTTCTTTCCAGCTCTCCACCTCCTCTTTATATCATACATAGAACATAGGACACAAAATGGCCCTAGCTAGTTGATTTACAAGAGATTGCTTTTAACAAGCCTACACTGTATTATGTCAGGAATCATCTCTATAACAGCAGTGATCTCTATGTGTGAGTGATTTCTATATAAGAGAGTGTTTGAGTGATTTATCACTCTGTGTCACTCTCTGACCTGCTGCTATGTCTTTAGAGCTGAAACCATAAGCCAGACACAGTTAACTGATCACACTCTGACACACAGACATTCATAACAGAACATGTTTATAAGCACTACCTGTTATTTCCTCACACGCATAATAATTGCTATGTAGTTTTAGATAGAAATGGATGCAATTGTGTTTTCCAGCCTTTATGCGTCATTGAAGGTTTATAAGTAATTCTGATTTAAGGATTCATAATTAGTCATAATTCATAATCATGTATTTGTCTGTATGAGTAATTTATGATAAGAGCATACTGTACAGACAGGGTCTTTAAGATAACCTGAAGACACAGAATCCTGAATTCTCATCATTACTGTTCACTGCTTACATTCCTACTATGGGAACAAGAAAAATTGTTTGGGAAGAAAGGGAATGGGGGGGCCGAGGCAGGGTGACTTTATCAGTATTAATTCCCAGCTGGTGGGCACAATGACCCAGAACAAAAGCTCATGAAATGTGTCTGTGCCTAATAAAATGAAACATAAAAACTATTATTGCTGGTTCTTGGTTATAAATTAAAACCCAAATGCGTCAGAATGCATAAGTGCCCATGCAACAATCAATAACGTCTGAATATCAGCTACACAGTAACACTGCCATTAAAATTAACAAGTGGCACTTGTTGTTGCCACTATGTCAGGCCTCTAAATGGGCAGATTTGCCTGCAACCAAATTATCAATTTTACCGTTTCTGATATTCCATACAGTTACTGTGCACTGAGCGATTAGGTGTAATGGGGTCATGACTGAAGAGGATAAAGAACATCTTATAATCAAGCCAGATTAATAAGTCACAGCTTTGGGTCTGTCTGTGCCTGCCTGTGTGCGTGAGTGCATCTTAAAATGGCCATCGGATTAAAGCCAAGTCTTCCGCAGTGCTGGAGCAATGTTGAGAGCAAATCATTTCAGAGGTCTAGTACAGTTTAGAATGACCTCTCTTACCTCTCAGTGCTTCCAGCAAATTCCCTTCATTCTAAGAAATCAAAGAGTACAGCATAAATCAATTTGCTTTAGAGAATTTTTGTGAACGCATGTTTGCTCACATTGTTTACTATAAATGATTAAATGTTGCATCAGTATATCTTGTACTCTGAATTCCTCTCTGATCACAGCAAACAGCTTACAGAGCAACACACAACGTCAATGAACTACACAAAACTGATATTCTGAAGGGAAACAAATTCTGTCAGATAATACTATCTTCAGATAGTACTATCTGTACAATACTTTGAAATGTTTGTCCTGATGTGATACAGCGATTTTAGTGCAAGAATTAGATAACACTACAACTACAAACAGGAGATCAGAAAATCATACAGAAAACTGCTTGTTACTGACATTTTATTAAAGAACAAAATAAAAAAACACATGGAGGGTACAATTTCAGACATCCTCCCTTCTGATTAGGAGGCATGAAAAATGAAATGTTGTGAATAACAAAAAAACTCTGAAATTCAAAACCAAGGCTAAATTGCTGAAGTGTCCTGTGAAACACCTGCTCACGGGTGTGTTTTGCCCACGAACAGAAGAACATGTACCATAACTACTGGTTTAAACCCAAATCCATGTTCCTTTTAAAGATTTCATTGCAAATAACAAATATCTTTTGTTCATGTAAACCAGTTGGAGACAATGAGAGACTATGTGACCTAATTCTGTAGTGAGAACTAGAACACTGTGAGACCTAAACTTAACACCTGCTAGAAGAACTGATTACATTTA
This sequence comes from Yasuhikotakia modesta, assembly GCA_036877545.1. Classification (NCBI taxonomy): domain Eukaryota; kingdom Metazoa; phylum Chordata; class Actinopteri; order Cypriniformes; family Botiidae; genus Yasuhikotakia; species Yasuhikotakia modesta. The sequence goes on along the minus strand of JBAJNP010004853.1, from coordinate 12,380 downwards.
TACAGATCAACAGGTTAGCATACAAATGCATACATGTTCCTGTATCTCAGAATATTGTGTTAACAGTGCATAACTTGTATACTTGTATGAAAAATGTGTAACTAGTATAACAAAAAAAGTATAACGAAATGTATTGTAAGCTTTGAATACAAGTGTCTAAGTGACATCAACCTCTCCTTTCCTCCAATGGGCCAGAACGATTTTTCTTAGCTTAGCACATGACCAGAAATGTAAATTACAGTGATTTAAGCACAAGGTGCTTCATGTCTCACACAGGTGTCAGTACACGGCAGATAGTTCAGATAATTCACCTGAAGCATAAAACCACGTGACATTAAAATTATACCACACTGTGAGCAACGTCCCCAACGTAAGTTTTTGTTATGAAGTATGAGAGTGCATATTAAGAGGGGAGGAAAAGTGTGTTCTGTCAGCACCGGTCAAAGACTTCTGCATTCACACATGGGTAACAAAAGCAGGAGGTGGTGGTCATCTAGACAAGAGAAGGTGTGTGAAATAAATCAGCATAAATACACACACACACACACACACACACACACACTAATACAAAGACATATGCAAGCTTTGTCCAGTCATGCCTGCTCCAGAAAACAGGGTGCAAAGTCTACACATAGATTAATATTTGTTCTGTAACACCCACAGTAGCACATAACAGGATGAAACACAACACTGTAACTCTGGACCCTCTGTGCCTCATAACCCTCAATTTACAGGGATCATATCTAGGAGAGGGAGGGGAACCCAAAAACCTGGTTTGGATTCTGATGCTTCACAGATAAAAAAAATAGTATAGTAATTAATGTAACCTCATTAACAACAGTTATGATACGACCCCTTTATGAAACTATATAAAGGTAAGTGTCTACATGTCTGACTGACACACAGTCTCACACTCAAATTACATCCATATAAGTTACATGTATCCATATAAAGGTGTGTTTGAACACTTCAGGGCTACATGTTCTGTAATTTGTTGATTTTATGTTTGTTCATGCGTGTGTGTGTGTGTGTGTTTGTATGTGTTCTGAGAGTGTTGATTAAAACATGAGATGCTATTGTTAACACTAAAATAATAACCACAAAGCAACGGTAGCAGAGATGCATCTAAACTGTGCACATAAGGGAAAACAAACTCATTTGTGTATGCCGTCTCTCTCAATTAATTTTCAAAACATGCCACACCTGGTATCATTCTTGGTATCAAGAATGGTATCATTCTTCAAAATCATAGTGAAAATATGAATGGTTTATATTCACTAAAAGGTTAGCCTCACTATTGTTAGCTGAGTTGCATCTACGAATTCTGTCATGGGTCTGTACGGGTATATGACTCTCACTTCAAGCTGTGCAGAAAGACTGGATATATACACTGCAGCTGGCTTACAAATACAAACCTATGGCAAAATTCACATGTGACAAACTATGAAATTGTCAGTCATGACAGGAATAGCTGCAGAGATTAGGGTCCGGCTGCCATGAGACAATAGGTTCATTTAGGCCTTAAGAAACAGTGAGGACTTGTTTGTGCATGTGTGACCACAATTATTAAAGTTTCATCAGGAATAAAAATAGAAATATTCACAAATAGGGCTTATGTGAATGTGTCAAGTCATTATGGTTTTAAGAGCCTACATCACACAAAGCATTGATTTATTTGTTTGTTTAGAAATACTTAAAAGATTTGGGATTTTTAGTGATGAAATAATTTTACATAAGCTGCTGACCCTCATAAAGTGCTTTAGGGGAACATATTTGCCAGAAATGAAACAAAAATTACTGTACCATATCCTGTAAACTAACAACAGGTGCTAATTTTAGTAAATTACCACTGTGGCGTATGTGACTGTGTATGTGACAAATAAATCATTTATCTCTTGAATCGTGATCTCTTGAAAACTTTTGGTAATAAAATAGACTTTACAATAAAATGTCAAGTTTGCAGAGTCTAGCAATGTGCAATAAAATCTGTTAAATACATCACTGAGGGAATCATTTATTTTAAAGTATCTTATATTAATAATTAATTGAAGTTAATTGCAAACTTCATAGGCTGACTGGAGTGACATGAGTGTTTATAATTAGAAGAAAATTAACAGATGACTTTAAACATAGGCAGCACAAACACACTCAATAAAATATAATCCAAACTTGGCCAGTAACAAAACAATGATGACACACAAAACTGGCTTTTGCAGTAAACAAAGCTGCTCTTATAAATAATAATAAAAAAAGCTGTATGGTGGTGTTAGGTTATAGGTGTTAAGAGTGAGAAGTAACAGGTCTAAGTGAAAATGCCTTTGGAAATTATGATTTAAAATCCTCTTACACACATTCACACACACCCACTCATCCACCCACCCACAGACTCAGACTTCTACCATACGTCTAATAAGGGCATTCACAGATGATCCCATTCTTATCCCACCCTAAATGAAGGTTTTTACTATAGTTTGGAGGGGGTGTCAGACAGCACACACACATCCACAAAGAATTTGGGTGTCTAGAGTATTGTGGAACTCTTTATGAGTGTAAAGACTTCTTACCAAGTCGTATTTTCAGAATACCACAAACCAAAAACAACCAAAACAAATGGATCAAAGTTACAGATACCCAACAAACAAATGTATATAAAGCAGATAGTTTGAATATTGAATACTCATTTGAATATTTTGGATAATGCAGATAAATGACACCAGTGATGACATCTTCTATAGAAACGCATTGTTATGTTGTTTAATATAATATTTAGTTGGACAAATGAATTACATTACTTAGAAGAAGAAATGTTTATTATTAACTTCCATGCACTGCATAAGAGCCTCTCTGATGCATTTAACGCATAGCCGCTTGTGGCTTTTTGCCATCATAAACATAGAAAACATTAACAACAAGATTCAGGTTACATAAGGTTTGTGTGTGTGTGTGCTGCATGGGGGAAAATGTAGTGAATACATTTAAGGGACACTTGACAGAATGGACGGTGGGTCACACTGTGGCCTGTGAATCGCAACAAATAAAACATTTAGCCCCTGACACTCAGATATACACACACACACACACACACACACACACACACACACACATACACATACACACACTGTGTCGCTTCTGTGGTTGCCACCCCAGACACAATGGACCTGCTGTGTTGACAACTCAACTGCGAAAGAGCTTAACCTCCGCTCCTGAAGGTCAGCTCATTACCACGGCAACAGCCCACATCCATGATAATGAGCCACATCATCAGAGCTATATAAAAAACACACATAAAGACAGGTTTGCTTTCATGTTTACACTCAAAGACACCTAAACACACACAGCATGTAAGCAAGCGCCACAAGTGTGCAAAATCACTAGATAATATAAATGCAGGAAGAAGGAGAAACATTTGACAAAGTTTGTATGTGTGTGTGAGGACTGGAGTGGAGGAGATACACTAAGTGTGTGAGGAGGTACGAGGCGAGGGTGAAGCGTTTAGTGGTTTGTAATTGGCTCGGGGTGGAGGGATGTCAGCAGGTGGAGAGCCATTGTTCCCTTTGATGGGATTATTTGCACTTCTCACCACTGGAAGCCCAGGTAACATCAGGAGGAGCAATTCATGCTTATAATATACAGATTTAGCTCTCTCTCTCTTTCCATCTTGTTCTCTCTCCTGTAATTGCTCTTGCTCTGTAATTAGAGAAAAGGCTTGACGTCCCAACACACACTTTGAGTCTCCACTCAAATCGCTCAAGGAAACAGTAAGTAACGGCACACAAAGAACAATGTTCCAATGTTACAGATTGCTCACTCTGTTTCATTACACATCTTTTCCACTTTTTCACTTATTTTTCTTTTTCTAATCTTGTTCAGTGTTCCATTTATTCAGAAGTGCACAATACCCCAACTGACCAATAACCAATACTTATTAAGGTTTTGAGAGAGAAGAGATTAAAAGCTTTCTGCAATCCAATTATTTTATTAATTTTAACTACTTCTTACTTGGTTACTTTCCTCTTAACAGTAAATTAGTAGTATACAATATTAGTAGCAACAAAAATAATAATCTTATATTATTAATAATAATACAAATAATAATGTAATAATATTAACATGAGTAGGCTAATTATAGCATCATATTTGAGAGGGAAAAGGTAGAAAGGAAAGACAGAGATGGTAGGAATGGACATATGTGAATGTGCTGATAGAGGGTCCATATGGTGTAGAGCTGATCCAAAGTAATTCTGAAAGCTTATGTTGCATCCCGATGAAGAGGTCAGGAACAAACACAACAGACATATGTTTTGTACTTAAATGCTCCTGTGTTCTTAATCTCTCTCTCTCTCTTTCTCTCTCTCTCTCTCTCTCTCTTTCTCTCTAACTCAAAAGTACACCAGCTCTACAGAAGACGTCTAATAACTGATTTTTGTGATACATTCACTAAACCCAAAATTCTGCACCTAGTACTGGAGAATATTAGTAATGCTTTTGTGCTTCAGTTTTTCCTACTCTTGTTAAGCTGGTATGTATTAATATAGCATACCAGGACTAATTAGTTTTGGTCTGTGATGGGTAAATTGTGAATGAACTTTCCATCGATTTGCACTGTTACATATTAGCTCTGCATAATCAATGGATAAAATGAGCCTGGTGCTCATTAAAGAGAAAATTACCACATGGATCAGTTCTAATAGCCCAGACTAAAGGTTAGAGCTGCAAAATGCGTTGTTCCACTGAGATGCAGAGTTTGTGTCAGTGTTGGTCTGTAATGGCTTTTGACTGTAAAATTCTCCTGAAATTACTGACATCATGGTGAAACTTCTTACATCACTTCTTAGAATGTGTTTATGGAACTCATTGGAACTGATTGTTACTGTTTCTATTGTAATACTACTAATAATAGCAGCAAAAAATAACTAATATACAAAAATAAAATAGATAAATATGTAAATTAAACAACAAATTTGGTCAAGCAAGGAAAAAATGAAAAAGGAGAAACATTAGTTGAAAGCAATCAAAAGAAAACATTCAGACTAAAAAAACATAGGTTGTCAATTAAATTTTAATAGTGGAGAGAAAAGTGTAATAATGTTTTTAAAAACACCTGGAATGCAAGTTCATTCAATAACTTTACACTGTTTAAAACCATTGTGTTTTTTCTGTTAGTATATCCTGCAGCCGCTTCACACACACTCAGTAGACTGGTGCATGATTCAACTGTGCCAGCATCAGCCGCACTGAGAGCTGGATTGATGGTTTGGAAAACACAACACTGCTGTGAGTGTCTGGCATCACTGCAAGCTTGGACTGCGTCTCTGATCAGATTAGCATTGTGGGAATATTTTTGTTCACGTTACCAATACATTTACACAGTCCAATGCACTCAGGCCTGTAAAGATACTTTGTCCTGCAGGTCGCATACACAAGAAGAAATAAAAAAGATTAAAAAATCATGAAAAATTAAAATGACAAAGAAAATCAAGCTATATAGAGAATAAACTTTTCTGAGGTCAAGCGAGAAGGAAAGAGGGAGAGAGGGGAGAATCAGAGCGGCTACTCAGGAATTAAGCCAAATGTTTGCTTCTCTCAGCTCTCATTACAAATTAGAAGTATTTCAGGGATGAAAGAGAGTGAGGGAGAGAGAGCGAGAAACAGGATGAGAGTGATTTGCAAATGAATGCAGTAGTAGTTGTGGAAATATAATCGTGGGTTCCTTCTTGGTTGATCAGGATAAATGACATCTCCACTCCAGGAAAGAGAATCAGTCTCTCTCTCTCTCTCTGAACAGAACACACATTCACAACACTTCTCATCTACATACCCAGGCAACTGCTGCAGAGTGTCAAACAAACAAATGAATGAAAAAATGAACATTCTTTAAAATAAAGGCCAGGGCTTAAAGGTTATTTGGGAATAAGGCCCAAAGTTTTGTTTCTGGTAATTAAGTGAGAAGTGACAGATGTGAAACGTTCCCACTTTTGATATTTTTCATATTCAAAAACAAAAGGACAGAGAATGAAATGGAGAAAAAGAGAGAAAAGTCAGGCATTAAATATGATTTCAGACTGACACAAACACACTGAGAGAGTGAAAGCCATTAAGGCTGCATAATCTCCCTTTTCTGAGCTATAACAATGATTTGAGTGGTGGAATGCCCGGGTTTTGTGGGGCTGGGACATTGATTCAGTTAAGCATTCAGAGTAGTAAATCAAGTCCAACTTCCTATCCTGAGGCCTATTGGCGTAATTCAGCTTGTCTCTGCCATACTAGTCAGTTAGTTTAGAGAGAATACATTCAATACATTGAGCGATCCACTGACAAAGCATAATGAATTACACAGCTTTAAAGTCCCAAACACGCACACAGAGGGACCCAGTTTTAGAGGGAAATTATAAAATCTCATTACTGTGAACCTCACAGGTTGTAAGCATTAACCTACCAGTTTTATGAGGCATTTATAGAACTAAATAAGATGTCCTTTTTATCAAATTCTATTAAAGCTGATTAAAAAAATAAGTTACAGGACATGATGTTGTAATGGAATGCAAGTACTTTATTTAAAATGAGCGTTCTTTGAAAATCCTAACCAGTTATTGCTTTTCCCCCGTTCCCCAACCCACTCACATCACACACACGTACCGCTCCCTATTAATTACTCACTGGTGTAGTTTCTTCTCAGCTGTAATTTCTATAATACTCTAAACTCTTGCATGTTTTTATTTCAGATGTTAAGGACGAATGAGAGAGACTGCGAACAGCTGGTCTAGTCTCTCAGCGGTTGTCCCATTGTAATCTGCATTAGTCCCATTGCAGAGGAGTTCAGCGGGTCAAACTCTTTAAGTGTCTGTAGGGAAAGATTCAGCTCTGCTTATGGGCTCCATACTGACTCCAGCTACCAGTGGACACACACATAAATTCATGTCAGCTAAATTCACTGAACTGCACTTTTTACACTTTTTATTTTTTTTAATTTTAAAGTAGTTAAGACTTTACAGGATGATTAAAACGCAGTAAATACTTTTATAAATGATGTTTAAGTGAAGTTACGGGTGAATAAGATAATGCCTCAAACTCTGCACTTCAAAATTCACTGACGTGAATTTGAAAGGATAGGATACTTTTACGCACACACACACACGCACACACACACACTAAAAATGTGAGAATAATACTCACACTACAGTCATACTATAAATAATGAAAAATATTACAAAGAAAAATATTTATTGTTCTTTGAACAAACAGATTATTACAGAATAAGACCATTCTGCACAGAAACCTTGACCATATGCTGTATGTGAGAGTGAGGATATGTGCGTGTGTGTGTAATCACTCTAACCTGAGCAGCTCAGAGGGTTATCTCTCAGAACGCCTCATTCTCAAAAGAGGGTTTTACAAGGAGAGAGAGGATTGGTTTCCCCATGTCCTTCAAAGAATTACACTAACACACAATTGGCTTATAAAGGATTTTCATCCTAATCTACAGTTCTGTTCAAGTCTTTCTTTTGTTAAGTCTATGCTCACAATGTGTTGTGATTTAAACAAGTGCTTTTTCATTGTGATAGATTTAAAATGTCCTTTTCATCATCCAGCACAACACAAACCCCCCTGACCCGAGCCATCTACATGAGTGATGTGCTGTGTAATATAACCAATGTCTATGTGAGAGAAAGGATTTCTGCTGCTCTCACCACCTTCAATAAATAAGAGACAGAAATGTGGGGAAGAGTGGAAGGATAACACTTAAAGCTAACACAAATTCTTGGAATGACAGAAAGCTCAACTCGGCCATTTGTCTATCTGCCAGAGAGCAAATCCTGCAGACACAGTGACAGCATGATCAGTTTAGACAAGAACTCTTTACTCTTCACACACACACTCATGTACATACACACTAGTCCCTCTCTAAATGCATATAAACGAAAAACAACGCATGCAGAAATTGTGAGTCAGTATATTTATATATCATGTGAATATGTGGTTGATGCTCTCTGATTGCAGTTGTAAAATGTATGCTTTCCTGAGCGTTGAAAAATGAACCCATATTAAACACAAACACACAAACACACACATTATCGATAATGGCTCCATTATACAACATCAACAATAGGACAATGTTACCATTATACTGATATTTATACCCAGTCCACTATGTTGATTTCACTCCTCATTTATAGGCCCCCTCATAAATCCACTGCAGGCTAATGTGGCTGCTAATGCACAGTAAACGAGCAAACACCTTATCGATCACCTTCTCTGAGGGCTTTTTTAACACCTTTAAAAGTTAACATGACACAAAAATATTCAAGGAGAACATGTGCACTCTTTAAATCCAAAGACACAGGAGACAAAGCTTTTAACCATTTTCTTGCATTCAAAGTGCCTTACATTGCTGCATTGCCATCACAATTTGTAGGAAAACTATTTTACAAAAAATAAAACACTATATTGTACTATGAGATCTTTTATACTATTACACCAAGATTGATTGTGTGAATAAAATTACAGAATGCAAAATGGTAATTTGAGGCTATTTTTATCCACCAGAGAATTGTGTACAGAGTACTGTAGAAACAAAAAAACAGCTTAACATAGTTATACCAAAATTATAGTCACTATAAATGTCAACAAACTGAAAGAAAAATATCATAAAATTGGAATCATTTCTGAAATTCTACTCGTCTACAGAATCTTTGATAACAATCTATTTAGACTAGCGATGAATTTCTTAAGCGCTGAAATTTTCCCAGAGTTCATTCCCATATATTATGCAGTTTTTAAATGGAGGGTAACAAAACTCCTCCTTGCTGACGGACAGACTGAAAGAACGTGTTCATCTAAAGAAACATTATTTCCCCCTTCTCCCGTATTAGCATATGTTAAGCCATGCATGGGATATGTCAAGATTCAGCAGGCATTATGAGGTATATTCATAGGTGGGAAAATAGTCTGAATTAAGAGTGAAAAGAGCTACATTTGAGTAAAACTAGGCTGCCTCTCTTTTTCTCTCTTTAAAGCAATTGCCATGAAAATAAACTATTAATCTGTTTTCCAAAGGAATTCCAAGCTGTCTGGTAGAGGTTGACAGCTGAGATTCGACTGTTGTTGTGCAGTCAACAAACAATTTTCCCTGGCTTCACTGGCACTCAAAGGATCCCTCTCTCTCCCTTGCTCACTCACTCACACAAATATAGTGGACTGGCAAAGTTTTTCCAAATATGTTAATCCTTTACGTCGTAAACTTCAGGATGTTTAAAAAACATCAGTCCTCAACATTCTGCCTACCCCACAGCACACACCCCTTCAGTCATTACATTTACCCTGCAAAGCATGACACCCAGAAACACAACACTCACAGATTGCACACCTTCTAAGGAATGTAGTGAGATGCATTCTCATATTTCATGAGCATAATGTGTATTATGTTGTGTAATAAGGGAAATGCATGATTTGGTACTATGTGTGCTCAAAACAATGAACAGATCTATGATTCATCTATTCAAGCCAGCCATGCAACTTTACACACATATTATTAAGTAGGTGGTATTAGACAGACCTTTATGTTGGGCTGTGGGAAAATATTTTAATGGTATTGTTCAATGTTCAAATGTTGCGGTCACTAAAAGATTGCTAATTTACAGTGTTAAGGAGCCATAAATGAAATGAGAGATTAGTTGATTATATGAGAACTATAATCACAGATTCACATAGGCCTATGTAAATTATCCTGTCTGTCTGTCTTATATCATTGTTTACACTGTAATGTTGTGAATGTAAATCCCAATAAGGATTGTTTAATTTTTTTTCACTGTTTAAAAAAAATTGTGATACCGAACATGACAACTCCTGTAATTCAAAGGTCAGTCTACTAAAAAGTGTAGATGAACTTCCTGTCTACCTGTCTGAAGCTGTACAGTTGGAGGAAGTAAACAACAAGCCGTTCATTAAGGGGTGGAGTCACGTCTATCAAACTGTTAAACTCAAAGTTGCAGGATGTCTTTGATCCTGTACTGCTAATCAGCTAACCACCCAAGAGCCTCTCATTTGGGGTCTGCTGAGGACACGAAATCACCACATTTTCCACAGTTTATAACATGGACATAAACAACAGGGCAGAGGATCATTAATAAACCAACCTGTCATGTACAAAACTGAAAACAAGTGTGTGAACTTTTTAACCTGTGACCAGCTGCTGTGTAACTTCATGCACTTTCGAATGAGAATACACACACACACACACAAAGAAAATAATAAGTGGGTGTCTGTTGAGGAGGATAAGAATGGACAGGCGACACAATAGAGGATATATAACTGGCCTGAATAAGTTATGGATTGCACTAAAAGCTGTATGTTGTCTCTGGCTCACACACAGTTCAACAGACAAGAAACCAAATTAGTAACATTGGTGGTCTTTTATTGCTCAGAGATGGACAAGAAAACAATAAGGGGAGGGAAGGCTGCATTGAATGTAAATGAATGAATAGATGGATTGTGAAAGGGCATATACAGTGTTTACACCTCTAAAAACACTTAGTGGAGGGGGAGAAGACAGAAAAAAACAATTCACTCTCACTATCTGTTTATTATTTTATTAATTTCCCCATTTTTTTCCCCCATTTTTGCAAGCACAAACTGTAAAAAGCAGTATTTTGTAACAACAGTCTACCTAAACTAGATTAATTAAATTACTTTAAAACTATGATTGATTACATATTTTCAATATCTATTTATATTTTTATAATAAAAATATTTTCAGGAATAATCAGCTTTATGGAATATTGGCTATTAATACACATTACTGGCCAACAGTCTAGTGGTACTGTTACACACACTGATCTAAACTGCTTTTTTATCAAGATGGGTTGGAATGTTGTTCCAAGCATGTGTGTGATATGGTTGAACCACTGGTTTAATGGGCAGATGTGTGTGATATGTTTAAACCGCTGACTGAACAGGCAGACGCTCTTTAAATCTCTCCAGACTAACAGAGCAATTGTCACAACATTTGTTTTCCAGATTTCTGCATTCCTTTGATGTGATGGAAAATTTATAATGGCAACAAAATGCACTTATACTCTATATATTTTAAAAAACGCTGCACTAAAATATAACACTTTTTTTTTGATTTAGCGAAATCAGTACAATAACAGTTTTTGGTTGCATTAAAAAGATTAAATATAAATAAAATATATATTAAAATTCAAAACTATTTCACAATAGCAAATTTTATATGCCTTCCTAAATTAAAAAAAAAAAAATCAGCTCCACACAAATCCTTAAGGGGCTAAACAAAAAAAGTGACATTAAAAAACAAGTTCTTAACAAAATTGTAAGAAGGCAATATTGGAGGCCTTATATACTATTTAAAGACTTTGGTTAAGATAAATGATAGAGAGAAAAAAGAAAGAAAAGGAAGTAAGGAAGATAAGCACTTGAGAAAAGGAAAAGGTCACGGCTAGCAGTTGATTTGAAGAGTTGCTACAATTGTACAAAGGCCAATGACATCATCAGGTAGTGAAGTGTGGGGCAGAGAAAGGAAGGCCGCTTACCCAAGACCATAATTACATTTGCTCTAAACACAGCCAAGAGCTCCTGCGCTGAATCATTTTCAACCATTTCAGGGGTGTGTGTGTGTAAGAGAGGGAAGAGAGAAAAAAGAGAGGGAGTTAGGGATTAATCAGCTCTGTTTGGTGTTGCATCCCCTTTATTACGACATTTTTTCACCGCAAGTGTTATTTTCAAAAACATAATGTTCATTTTTGTGCATGTTTACTGTGTGTCTATGTGTGTGTGCACGCGTGTGTCTGTGTGTGAATACAGTAGATGAAATTTAAATAGTATATTTTTGCCACTTTAAGAGCTTGTTTTCATGTTGAAAATGTAAGAAAATCTGTTAACGTCTTTTTTCTTTTACTTTTCTCCCTCCCTCCTCGTCTCCATTCATTCCCTCTCCTTCACTGCAAGAGAATATAAAGGCTTTGCAATGCATGTAGAGAAGACATAGCGCCCAGCCAGCATGAATGGAATGCTATTAAGTAAGTTATGCACATAATGAATCTTAGAAAGGCTTGGGAAAGAGCTAGCCACGTTTACCTTTCTCTCTGTCTTTAGTTCTCCTTTCCTTAATTTCTTAACATTAAGACCCTAAAAAACTTAGCTAAAAACATACTATGTGAAGTATAAGTTTCTCTCCCTCTCTTAGTTTTTAATCAAAACTGCAGAAATGATTGGACAGATTATGTGGGAAATTTGTATCAATACACAGATGTGCCAAAACACACAAATTTAGCTAACTATGAAAATAAGGAGGTACTGTGGACTTAAAATTACAAAATATACAGCCAATCAGAATTAAGACTATTCATTAACTTGAAATGAATATA